>BQNB010159566.1:0-14897 GCA_026074375.1 Tanacetum coccineum | reverse complement strand
ACAAAAGTTCTTGAAGACTTGGATCATAGACATTTCTCCAAAGAGAAAAAAGAGATTGTTGCCGCTGTCCTTGGAGTTGTTTTCTGGTCTCTCTGGAAATTCAGGAACGAATCAATCTTCTCTCGGCATCCCCCCAAACAATCTGGTATTATGGACAAGATTCTGGAAACTTCTTTCTTATGGTTTACGAGTAGACATAGAAAATGTAAAATCTCTTGGAACAATTGGCTTCGTAATCCTTTATTATTTTCTATTATGTAAGCCCTTTTTAGTAATCCCTTTCTAGCTTCTTGCTAGTTTTAATAATATTCCGCTGTTAAAAAAAACGATCTATGTTGTCACTTCAGTTAGAAATCGGTAGTTTTTCTGTGACCAAGTTTTCTTTTGATACCCATTGGACATTCACCTACCCGTCTCATTCACTCAATATAGATATGGATTTTATTTTTTACGGTAATTTTTCTATCTCACAAATATATATATTTCACACATAAATTCAGCAAGGCTTGAACCCAGAACCTTTTGGTTATTAGGGAAATCACTTACCACTGGACCAAAGTCCAAGTGGCTATAGATATGGATTGATGATGACAATTATAAGAGGGCCTTAGAATACTAAGGGTGCATGTGGTATACGGGAATGGCAATCAAGGAATGAATTTTCATTCCAACCATGATGTTTGTTTAAATCTTTTGACTCCTAAACTAGAAATGATATACAAAAAATTGCCGTACTTAAAAGTCACTAGATGAGTAGGATATGAGACTTTCATTTCTACCTCTATATTATTAAGAATATAATATAAAAAGAATATATCAAATGTTGTACTTGTTTATCAATATCTTTGAATTGGCTCATATCTATTCCTAAAAATAGTAATCAAACCAAACAACAATATTGGATTTGATTACTTGACTCATATTTATGTTCATTCCACCTTATACTGAAACTCATACCGATTGTGATTCATGAAAGAAACCAAACAGACCCTAAGTCAATGAATGCACAATTTTCTTTTACGAGCATAAATGAAATAAAAATAAACTAAAATGTACGACTTCACTAAAAAGGTTTACAAATTAAGAAAGATGTATTCTTTTTACATATGAATAAACAAACTAAACATGACATGTATTTATGTGATACAAATTTTAAGAATTAGAGTAATGACGAACCTGAAAAGTGACAAAATGTTGCATCAGTAATGACTTCAAATAAAGTTTATGTTTAACAATGCCCTTTTAGACACCGGTTAAACTGTATTTATTAATCTTAAACTTGTATTACAAACCGTATTTATTAAAGGGTGTTTTTAGGGGTACACCCCTTAGTTGATTATGGCGCACCGGCTATCACATTTTTATTTACTTTATTTTATTTTTTGATAATACAAGATAGTTTTTTATAGCTTTTTGTTTCGTATTGTTTCGTATTTTTTGTTTTTAAATTTTTTTCTAATCAAATATTTTATATTTTCTGTTTCGTATTTTCAATTTCGTAATTTTATAATAAAAATAATAATAAAAAGGGTTAAAGCTATAAAATACCAATGAACTTACATTTTTGTCCCGAGTAAGTTAACGAACTTGTTTATTACACATTCTAAGTAACAAAACTTGTTGTTTTGCATAAAAGTTAGAAATATGACCTGATAACCAACTATGTCATTTCCATGTCATTATTTATTTACACATAATAATTTTTTTACACTTACACTATATTAAGAAAAACAAAAACCCACGTAAGCACTCACATTTTACATATATCTCCCTATTTATTATGAAGTGTTCATGTTATACGGATATTTATACGGCTAGAAATACGTGAGTCTATGGGGTCACACACTTATACATATAGATATTACTTTATTAGTATATATAATAATAGAAGTGTATATTACTCTTTAGCGCTTTTCCTTTTTCTTTATAATGCATCTAGATGTGTATGCATTTTTATGTTTTGTCCTTTTCCCCTTGATACAATAACTAAATATATATCAAATATGATACAAATAATACACTAGAAAATTTTAGCGAGATAGTAGAAAGAGAGAGAGAGAGAGAGAGAGAGAGTTGGGACGTGAGTGAGGAGGAGAAGAGAGGAGAGAAATAAATAAATATTAGATTAAAGAGAGAGAAATCACCAATCCTTAACCTTTTCTTAGCCCTCCTTTTATAGGAAGGAAAGAGGGACTAGGAAGCAATTAAGGGTTATTATATATAACAACTTAGTCCTTCCTTATTTGCACTAGTTAATCCATACGCTATTAAACTTAGATAAATGGCCATGTAATCAACACTTTTCTGTGTTTCTAACAATCTCCCCCTAAGGGATGATTACAAAGGCCTTACAAAAGTACAAGGATTAACAGTCTTGGGACATCCTCCAAATACTCCTCAAGCCTTCTGAGCTGCTCTTTGTGACTGAGTATCTCGTCAATCTTCTTCAGCATCTCTCTTGAACTCTTGACATCATAGTCGGTCCAGTCTCTTCCCTTCAACCTTTTGTTGCAACTACCGAGCTTGTTCTTTGTCAGCATGTCAATCAGATTTTCTTGAATCTTCACAAGTGTACCATCATTGAACTTCTTCAATTCACTTAACCTCATGATGGATTTTATGTTGTATTGGTTAAGATACACGACCCCCTTATGTGTTGCAGTCATCGTGAATGGTATCCTTTGGTCGATTCCTTCAAAGAACATTGTGGGTTTGGTGAGGTTGAGAGTTCTTTATTAGCTTTCCATTCCAAGTTGAATATCTTCTACCCTGTTCTTGATCACGGTTCTTCTGATGAACATGAGAAGAGCATTGTTAAAGTCTTTCACAAATTCTAATGGGAGATGGTGTAGCTTATCTTGGACTTGGAGCAAGTACGTATCTTCAACATCGTTCACGCTGAGTCTAGGTAGATCTGAATAGTTGAATTCATACTCTTTATCATTTGATATCCTGACTACAATTGATGTTAGAAAACCATAACCCCATTTCTTCTTGACATCTATACGAACAACTAATTTAATCCTTAAGTCTGAAAAGACATTTCCTTCGGTTACGACACTCATTCCTGTTTTGCAGAAATCAATTCTATTCTCTTCCCAATGGTGTATCCATTAAGAGCTTCAAAGTGATAGCGACGAACTTCTTTACTCTATCTTTCAGGGATCCTGTCTTCAATACCTTCTTTGTAGTATCTTACAGCATAATGCTTAGTGATAGAAGTAGTGTACTTATCTTCTGTGCTGAGATCCACAAGGTAAGTGTAGTTATTGTTGTAGAAGCAAGGATGTGGTTTTGTACTTTTTGACATGTGTCGTTCAAATGATCTTGGTTTAGACACATCTCCTTCATCACTGTTCCATTGAGCTTCTGATAATACTGCTGCTTTGAGTTGACTAACATGGTATTCGAGTTCCACATCATTGTTGTACTGCACCTTTAGCCGTTCTAATCCCGCGCCTTCAAAATATGCTATTGTAAGCTTGTCTTTTTGGATCAGTTCTTTAAACTTCTTTGCTATGGCGACAGTTGATGGTCCAAGAATATGATTTTCATTCTTGTCAATATCTAATTTCAAGAATAAATCAAACCATGTCGTACTCCTTTTAGCTAACCCCGACTTCTTTGGAAACCATTCTGGGTTGAAATGTTTTTTGGATTAGAGTATATGCTTTGTCTAGGGGTTGCATGGCAGGTGTATCATCTTCTACTATAACCACGGGAGATATATTTTTCCGTTATGATCTAGAAGAAGGTTCTGCAACATCCTTTCGACGTTTCTTCTTGTTCTCCCCCTCATGATTATTAGGAGGATCCTGATTATCATGAGACCTTTTGTGAAAGGATGATTGTGCAGCTTGAGCATCGAGTGCATCTTGATCGAGAAAGATGGATTCATAAAGGGTGTCATAAAGTTGTTGATGAGTTGTATGAGTGTCATTTAACTTGTTCTAGTGAATTCGTTTCAACAGCTTTAACTTTAAGTCCATTTCTAAGAGATCGTTAGTGGAGGTGGACGATTGAGTGAAGAGATTGATTTTGTTGGTTTTCATAACTTCGAGCATGGAGGTGTTAAGACGAGGCTTAACATAATTTGCAATGGCATTAGGGATATGAGTAGGTAGAAGCTTTTTGATTTCTGTCAGAACTTTTGCTTGGACGCCTTTTTCAAATGCTTCAGAAACATTGAAATTTGTAAGAGCTTCCAACTTCTGATCATATTCTTTGAATTTCTGTACGAATGCCTTCTTAAAATTGAACTTCCTTATATTTTGTTCACCTTTTGCATCAGCTTCTTTGTTTTGGCTTGAAGTGAGCTTGGTTGGGGAGTTGTTGTATGATAGGGAATTTTCTTTGCTGGTAGAGATGGTATGTGATGAGCATTCTCATTCGGGAACATTTTCTGCATTAAAGTTTTTGTTGCTAGAACATCTACATGTGTACCAAGTGGTACTTTAGATGCACCTGATATATACCTTGTTAGCTCAGGATTTACCTCTGGGTTATGCACCACTAAGGTTGTTTGAGCATCAGTATACACTGGATGACTCATAAAATCTGTCAATTCATTTGTAGGTGCTTCATCTAGCAAGGTCTGAATGAAGTCTAGCGAGGAACTTGTAACCGTCGGACTAAAGTAGGTAGAATTGGGTGTTGCAATAGACTTGTTATGCATGAACACTCCATACCTTGCATCATCATCATCTCCATGTGGATTATCATGAGATAAATCCATATTAGATTCGTCAGCATCATCAGTTTCATTTGTACTTTCCTCTGATTCGTTTGAACTTGAAGAGTGAAGTGTTACATCACTATCAATATCTGATGAAGAATAGTATTTGTTGTGAGCAGCACTCTATCCTTCTCCTGTAACTGGTTGCTTCTTTTGCCTTAAGCTCCTTCAAGTTCTACAGCTTTTATTAGTTCCTTTTCGTAAGTCCTAATACTGACTGAACTAAGCTGGATCTTCAACTGTGGGAACCTTTTGAGTTTCTATCCCCACTGCATTTACATATCGAAATGGCTTTTCGTCATTTATGTGCTGCAATTGTAAATTGATTCCTTCGACATCGTTGAGAGCGCGGTTCTTGAATATTAATAGAGTTTGCAAGTTCACCTACAACTGCTTCTTCAGCGATAATAAGAGATCTTGTTTTCCTTGGCACAACATCTTTCTTGAGTTTGTTGGGAACATTTGCTACTTGATCACCATAACACATAAAACCTTTTCCTCTTCCACTTTTGATTGGAGATACATGTTACTCTTCTAGATTATCAACAATTTTAGCTTTCTCATTTTCTACTTTCTTAGCCATATAATACTTGTACCCCACTTTCTTCTTGATTGCATCACTGATCATAGCATCGGGAACTTCCATTCCAAACTTGTAGTCACCGTTAGTTGTGTTTAACAATTTGGTTATGGTATGACCATCTTGTGAACTGTACAACTTAGAGTCTGATTTACGAGGAATACTCTTGTTAAGTGAAATAAGGTAGTCAAGGATAAGCTTGGTGAAGTGGGTATACAATAGCTTAGACATCTTTGAAGGTCTAGATGATCTTTCAACTGTTTGCTATTTGAATTCGTCCCAAATTAATGATGCGGAATCTAAATTGGCAGAGGGAATGATACCCCATAAAATCTAAAGTATTAGAAGTCTAACTGTGTCCTAGCTTGAGTCTTTTCCCATAAGACATCTGTTGAGTACACGTAGAATAGCTCTCCATGGTTGATGAAGTCTTGTGGCGACCATTTTAGAAACGACAATCAACTTTGTTTCGGGATCTTCATCATAACTAATCGTCCTTTGAATTTCTGAGGGAGGTTGGATGCAAGTGTTGTTGGGATTAGGTGGAGGCATCTGCAATACAGTTCTGAGTAGTCCAGGTGTGAGAGTGAAAGTGTGATTGTCTAGTTCAAAAGTGACTGTAAGGATTGTTTGTTGTGATTGATGGTAGTAAAACTGTGTAAGTAGATGATCGGTACGGTTGTAGTTAAGGAAACCGAATTGTATAGCTTGTGGTATCTTAGAATTTCAACAACAAATCTCAGCATGGTATCAGTGATATGTGAATCTGAAGCGACACGCTGGTTGTTAATTTTAATTGTAAAAATTTCCAGCTATTTTAGTAATAACTTTTAGATTATAGGTTTTTTTTTTTGGGGGAAACGTTTTAAATTTTATTGGAAGTTCACTAATTTGGTTTTCTTGGTTTAAAAAAACTGAACCAAACCGAATCCATCTTTGGTGTACGGTTTGGTTTAAATATATCCGTTCTATAAATGGTTTGGTTTGGTTTTGGTTTTAACTTTGAAAATTTTCAAGCCGATGAACCCGAACCGTACAACTCACAAACCCAAAAACCGAACCGATGAACACCCCTAATACCGACATTTAGAAGTATTTACCATTTCTTGTAGTACGCGAGTGAGATGCCATTAATTTCCAGGAGAATATATATAACCAATATTTCAGTAACTACGTAGATTCACATTGATAATGATGTTGTTCTTGAGGTTATGATTGAATATATATATAACCATGTGGTAAAACAGAAACTGTGATTGAAAAGGTTACAAACAAGCGGAAGCAAGTTATTTTAGGATTTGAGAAAACCCTCGATGATACCATGTAGGAATGATACAATGTTCTGTGTATATTGATTATGAAACCATACAAAGTGTCAAGTAAAAATACAAGTAATACAAAGATAACCCTAAGCCCAATATGGGCCAAGCCTACAAACATAAGCCTGCTAATAAAGATCAATTTCAAAATTTGTACCTAAAGTCTGTCTTTTTGCACCTTAGTCTAATTCACTTTAATCGTTATTCAATGTTCATGCCAAGTTTGATTCAATAGATATAATCTTTTCCATGCCTATATAAGAAGGTACATGAATTTTGAAATGTACCCCATCTTTTATTCATCACCTCATACCAATCACTATACCTCTAAACTCACCCTTGTTGGAAACGAAATGGGTCCAAAAAGATTTCGATATCACTTGCTCTCTTGTTCAATGTTACCGCTCGTCTGTTCTTTGAAAAAACCACAAAGAATCAAAGAAACAAGAACAAAGGCCATGAAAAACACCTAGTTATTTGTTTTTTAACATTGACGTTCTTTATATTGGCCAAAATGCAGTTAATGCCATCTGCGGTTATTTGTAGGTGCAACCACAATGGGCTAACCATAACAATTTTTGGCCAACCATTTTTTCATTTTGAAAATGTGTTGTGGTTCTTTGATGACCCCCGGTTACTACTCTAGACAATAATTTCATTCGCCTACATTTAGGCCGAAGCTCAGGTCAATACATGTATGATACCCAAAACACATTATTCGCATGGCAACATTTTTCGTTTGTCCTAAATAGACATATTATCAAGGGAAGCATTAATTTTATTGGGCTGATCAAATAAGAATCAAAACAAACTAGGGACCATATCAGTTCGTTTGGTGGAACCAGAGACTTTTTTTATGCATAGAGGGTCGCGACTATAATGACTGATGCATTTGAAGGAGACATGTATTTTAGGCTTCGTGTTGATATAAAGTTTTATGAATGTTGGTAACTGTGGCGTACGTTTAAATAAAAACCAGTTGAAAGGGTTCTTCATGGCGTTGCGTCATTGAAGGTTTAGTGTTTACATGCATAAACATGATTGGAATTATTTGTTGTTGTTGTTAGATGTTTTATACTATGGTGAGGATGTTTTCTTAGTTTCAGAATTCTCATTTGGTGCGTATTTAGTTTACATGTGCTCATTTTTAGGTTTTGGTGTTCTTTTTCCCGATTTCTTATGATGCTTTCTAATTTTAAGGGTATAAATTAGAAACAAACTCGTTAAGTTGTAGTCCATATTGTGATTTACGTAAAATATGTCTAGAGACCTATATTGTTGTGAATTAGAGACTTTTCTCGAACATGAAAGACTGAAGATTTAAGTTCATTTGGATACCAAACATTTTGTGGATACCGGGGGACTCATCCCCACCTTCCATCTTCATCTCATCCAATGGATGAGATTAAATTGTCTATTTACACTAGAGGGGTAATTTTGTACAATATATATATATATATATATATATATATATATATATATATATATATATTGATAAACATCTCATAATACACACACATAACGTGTGTTTTCCTGAACTTTCTTTTTTTCTCTCTCTACACCTCGATCCACAACTAATATCAACACAAACAACTAATCGATCGATCTTCAATCGATTATCTTATTTTGAATCGATTATATCCTTCTTTTTAGTTGATTAACACAGTTCAGATCTTGTTATTGTTATTACTTATTTGATTTGAATAAGCTTATTTATTTATCATCGTTCGATTTTATGAGCTTATAATCAGCTTATTTTGAACGAATGATCTGAATCAATTGTTGCTAGTGATAAACTAACTTATTAGGTGATTTATATAAATAAGTTTATTAATCATCATCATCTGTATTTATTTTGCTGAATTATAAGCTACTAATTACTTAAATTGTTGATGAATTATAAGCTAATCTTATGTAGCTTATTTATGTTGCTAAGTGATAATAATCTTCTTATTAGCTATTTTTATGTTTTGAAAGCTCATTAGATTATTTGATTTGATATACGCTGAATTACGGTGCATTAAAGCTTATTCAGATAAGCAATAAGCAGTTTTAAGTATCTTTTGGTTAACTGTTTTGAAAATATCATAAATGATACTTATTATACGTATATCATATATGATATTGCTTTGTCATATGTATATATGACATGTGATTATCATATATGATATTTTATTTTTTCAAAAAACAGTTTTTTTTTTTTATATTCATTTTATATTTTTTTCAGAATTGAAGAACATGAATGCTTATTCATTATGTGGAAGTTTATCACAACAAGAGGAGGTGCCCCAAGAGGTTTGAAGATCAAAAACAAGTCATGGTTCAACATTAAGCTAGCTTATTAGCTTATTTTGATGAGTTATAAGCTAGCTTATTTTGATGAATTATAAGGTATCCTAAGTAGCTTATTATGTTGCTGTATGTTAATAAGCTTTATTATTAGTTATTTTTTATGTTCTGAATAAGCTCTATTAGATTAATTTGTTGATATAAGCTGAATTAAGGTGTATTTAGTTTATTAGTTAGCAATAAGCAGTTTAAGTAGCTTTTGGTTAACGTGTTTGATATATCATATATGATACTTTTCATACGTATATCATATATGATATTGCTTTGTCATATGTATATGGCATGTGATTATCATATATGATATTTCATTTTTCCAAAAAACAGTTTATTTATTCTTTTATATTCATTTTATATTTTCAGAATTGAAGAACATGAATGCTTGTTCATTATGTGGAAGTTTTGATCACAACAAGAGGAGGTGCCCTAAGAGGTTTGAAGATCAAGAACAAGTCGTTGTTTAACATTAAGTTATTATTCAAGAAGAAAATGTTATTTAAAAATGTACTCTTTTACGTTTGATTGTTATATGAACAAGTATTAAATTCTTTTTTCACTTAAATATTGTTGTTTATTATGTTACATAAATGTGATTCTATTATATATCATATGTGATATTCTAGGAAATCATATATGATTTTACATCAGTTTCTTTTACATTTTGAAATATCAATGTTATATTTAATATTTTTACAATTTGGTAACAAAGTAGCATATGTTATTTCTTTCATGAACACATATGATGTTAAAATGATCATCACTGATATATTCATCTATCATACTTAATCTTTAAACATGGATAATATGTGTTCCTGTTCTAAGCTATTTTTTAAAACGAGTAATTATGAATGTGTTGCATAAAATTTAAACAAAATAGAACATAATATTCAAAATCAAAGTCTCAAGACATTGTACTAGTTTCCAAGAAGGTTTACAAAATCTCTATAAGAAATTTACTTAGAGATCTACATTTTTTTTTTTTTTTTTCGTGGGCATATCTTCTATAGAAAATAAATGGAGAACATATTTTTTTTCCGTGTGCGTCATTGTAAACCCTACACTTAACTCCGTTCTTGGAAATCACCTATCACGTTACCTCAACTCCGTTTTTAGATTTCCATATTGCATCATTAAGAAACCCCCACACTACCGTTGCATTGTCTTTTTGTAGCTCCACGTTTGGTATAATGATTGTTTTTTTATGTTCACTCTTTTCTGGCATTGAAATGTTGAATTCTTTTTTTCATCCAAAATGCCTTGAAAACAGCTTTCTCTACACAAATAAAAATATTTGATTTTATTTTCAGGCACATTATCATATATGATATATTATAGTGTTGCAGAAGTTGACTTTCAAGCAGATTATCATATATGATATTATACACACAACTAACTTTTAATTACTCACCAGGAGATGACAGACTTGCTTGTATTTTAGTTTCAAGCACATTATGCATATATATAAAATTATAGTGTTAAAGTAAGTTAACTTTTCAAGCAATTATTATATATTATATATACATAACACTAACTTTTTTGTACTCACCAGGCAGATCACAAGCGGCTTGTATTTTATTCTCAAGTACATTATTATATATATATAGTATAAATGCTTAAAACCTAGCTTATATCATATATGATATAGTACAATAAGTTTTTTACAATTTTTTCAGGCAACTTATCATTATGATTTTTCACTCAACAAGTAATAACAATATCCTTGTTCCAGCGTAGATTAAGCCATAAAACCTAATGATTCATAAAAATAAGCTAATAAGTTAGCTTATAATTCAGCATAATCAATTCAGATGATGATAATTCATTAGCCTATTCACATCAATCACCTAATAAGCTAGCTTACATTCTCACGATAAATCACGATAATCGAAATAAGCTGAATTTATAAGTTAATTTTTCAGATGATGATAAATTCATATGCTAAATCATATCAAATTAGCTAAAAAGGATAAATTCATAAGCTAAAAAAAGCGATCATCTTATTCACATCAAAACTAAATTCGTAGATAAATTCACATCAAATAAGCCAAAAAAGGATAAGCTGAATTATAAGCTTATTCACATCAAATAAGCTAAAAAAAGATATAGATCGGATGAATTTACCTGATGTTAATGAACTAAAGAATGAGATAATCGATTTACGAATGAGATGATCGATTAATTAGATGTTCGTGATTATTCATTCAGATGTGATTTGTTTGTGTGTTTTTTTAGAGAGAGAGAGAGGGTGTGATTGGTGTGGGACGTGAAATGACCACAATACCCTTCCGATTTTTTTATTAATTTTTTTTGTTTTTGTTTAATAAGTGAGTTTTAATCACAGCTATATATGGGTTTTAGATGAAAGGCTTGGATCAGTCCCCTAGTATCCAAGGAATAGAGGGTATCCAATATAACTCTCCTCAAGACTGAGTACATATATATGGGTTTTATGCGTTTCATGAACAACTATTACTGTAAAAATTATTAAAATTCCAACTTATAAGATGTCGCCTTAGCTCGTCTACATTTCATGACTCGTAACCATCTGAAATAGTATAAACACGTATAACGTGATATAAAGACATTTGGGCTTATGTTATACTCATGTTTGAGGTACTACTTCCGTTTCAAAATAAATGTCCATTTTGACTTTTCAGAGTCAAACTGATTCAAATTTGACCTTAAATATTTTTGTGTGTGTTATATAAATTTGATGCAAAATATATGAATGAATTGGGTTTTAAGTGTGTTTTCATTGGTATAATTTTCTTCAAGTATTATTAAACACAAAAATATATATTTAAGGTTAAAGTTGAACCAGTTTGACTGTATTTTGGGACGGAGGGAGTAGTATATATGAACGAATATCATACATCTCACACAACTAGTCTATGATTACAATAGTTTAAATGTTTTTTTTTAGAACTGTATTTTTTTCCACCACCTTAAACCACCTATCTCACATATATTATATATATCTCACGAAACACAAAATCCTTCCCTGAACCCACAACCTCCGTAAGGTAGGTTAGGACCCACACATCAACCACTATGACTAAAGGCATTAGGTAACAATAATTTAAATGTTAACAAAATCGAATTTGAAACATTCTTCGTTATGAGAAGATTTACGCAAAAAACGTATACTCAAAATACGTGGTTGGTCACGATTAGAAGATAAATAACACATAAAATAGAATTGGTCTTCTAATTGGTCCCAGAAAGATTCAACAAAGGATACAAAGATCATGAACAAGCAATAACCGGATCACCAGTCCAGTCTAACCAACATGCATGGTTTATAAGATTCCGAAAAGATAATGTTGGTCAACACCGATTCCCTGTAACTTATTAATATAGCACTAAGAGTGAAAACGTATTCTGATGGATGGACCAAAGGCGAGAATGCCAAGATCTGAGTGGTTACAGTAGCAAATAATGAGAAAACGTGTGTGAGGTGCATGTGTGGAGGGTACGGGTCCCGGCTATAGACTGTATATACAAGCGGAAATTTAAAAGCAACTATAAGTGGGTTGTCGAAGAACTAAGTTGAATAATAAATAAAAATTTTTTGGTCAAAGATCAGGGACTAAGAATGGTTCGTAAGATAAAGTACAACCAATTCAAGTTAAACAAAGCACTAGTATGTAGACTGAAATTGATATGAGCAATAAGCTACACTGCCACTAAAAATGACTAAATCTCTACAACTGCATGCTAAATATCCCGTTTTGACTGTCTCATATAAAAGATAGTTAGTGCCTCACATGATGACCTATTCACGTGTGCCGAACTCGTAAAATTTACAATCTTATACTTTTTTTTTGTAAAAGGTTTATACCCGGTGAATATATTAAAAATGATAAGAGTTTACATACGAGGAAGAGTGGTCATAAATTCATGATCCACCCCTGAAAAACACCTATAAGCTTTGAAAATATTCGTAACTCAACAACCAAAACATCAACTAGGAACCGAAACACAGAAATAAGCAGAAGGAAAATATAACGATCCCTAGAGCAGTAAACGAAAATCATCAGCCATCATCCATGCGAATGCTAGCAATCCACCAAGTCTTCCTCATTTCTTCAACTCGAGCTTTCTTCATGAAACGAATAGAAGCTAGCTAGCTTTAATCTAACCGTATCAACAATTATCTTTGACAAATGGTCGGGATTCTCTCGTCTTTTCCATGCACACTGTTATTCCTCTCTTGCCATACAAAATAGGAAACCGCAACCATACAATCTTATACTGACCCCCTGAAGGTACTAACATTGGCGACCCTTTAGCATTATTAGCACAACATTTTAACCGGTCACGGTAAGAAACATTGTTTGAATGACACAGTTTGAACAGTTGCTCTTGCTGATTTTTAGGAGAGGATAGAAAGGGGTTCTTATCTAATTAAGTTATCCTTTAAATATATTTAGAGAAAATAAATGATAACAAAGTCTGCTGTAGCACAATTATTCGAATATGAATTTGAATCCCCCGGCTCCTTCTTCTGCTAGGAGTCCCAGGTTTGAGTCCTGGCAGCAGACATTATTATTATTATTTTTTTATCTTTTTTAGTTATAAACTATATTTAAATAAGGCAAAAAAACTCGCATAACAAAGTTAAATGGCCCATCAGGTCTCAACCTGCGACCTTCGCGTTTATATCACGAACGCACTAACCAGCTGCCTAATAGCCTATTTGCATGACACTATTTTCCTTAATCTTATGAAAATCTTTCAGAATCGTTTAACTTTTTATTTTTGAAACAAATAGCTTCTTTTTTTTTTTAATTTACACAACTGCCGCTGCAATCGTTTAAGACGACTTATAACTGATTCTTACCGGATTTAAAGTCTCATCTCGCTTTTTTTCGTAAAAAAAAATAGTTCTTATTATTACAAAAATCGTTTCAGATCAACTTAGACGTACCAGGGATTGGAGTTTGCGCTAGCATTGGTTTCTAGTGCGTCTCTTCTTCTCAATTGTCGCGGATTATTAGAACGTACCGGGCTTATATTGGTTCGGCGTGGGGGGCTCTTTTATTTTAAGTGAGGACCCACTAAAAAAGTATCGGGGAGGCACTCTACGTCCCATCAACACAAAGTACACCTTTTACCCATGGATAAGGTTTTTTTCGTTGTGTTCAATAGTAAAAAGGAGGGATGTTTTTTGGTTAGAGGGCTCGACCGAAGATATCATTCATGCATATTGTGTTAAGACGCATATTTATAAAAGGGTGTGTATTTTTGCTTCGTGTCGTTATTACACAAAGCCGAAAAAAAAAAATTAATGCCCCACAACAACACGCGAAAAATTAACGCCCGCAGCAACGCGCGGGTAATCTTGCTTGTTATTACTCTATAATACATTTCACTGTGCTACAGTACCGGCCCAAAATTTGGCCCAAACTAAAAAAAAAATACAAAACGGACCCTCAACTTTTAACTGTTTACGACTTTTTTATATAAATTTTTAAAAAATAAAATAAAAAAGGCACCTCAAGTTTCTTTTATTCGCAACTTTTTTACTTAAATTTTTAAAAAAAAAATATACGGACAGAAATGCTTCTGAACCACGAATAAAATGAGACCAATATTGATATTTACCAAACCGAAACTTGCACAACAACAATGCAAAAAACTTAACTCCCGCGGCAACGCGCTGGGTAATTACCCCCTCGTTATATACATATACTATAGGTGGAAAAAAACGGTGTCGTTTTTTCCACCTTTGCTACAGTGCCCCAATTTGACTTATTTTATTGGGCTCCCACTTTGGGCCGGCCCAATGGGCTTTTTTTTTAAATTGTTGCCACAGAATAAGGAGAAAAACAATTACAAAAGTACCGATTTATTCAGATAAAAAAATGCTCGCGAAAACATTTTCGATATCTAATAACTTTAGGTGGAAAAAAAT
>BQNB010159565.1:0-14897 GCA_026074375.1 Tanacetum coccineum | reverse complement strand
TCATTTTGAAATTTTAATCACTGAAAGGTATGAATAAACATATGCCTAATGCTTTTCATGATCAAAAGAATTTTTTAGTTAACCTCATATTTTTTATAAAAATGTCACAAACATTTTTATATCTTTTACAAAAACATTTTTGGAATTAAAAGAAATATTTAATAAAAGAAATATTTTGAAAACAGCTAGAAATGTTCTAGAAAACACATTCCCCAGAAAAGACAAAAAAGGGAGCGTCTGGGCTGGGCGGCCCCCTTAATTATTAAGGGGACCGGCCCCTATTTAAGGAGACCGCCCAGACAAAAAGCCAGCTTAACTAGCCTATAAATACTGGACTACTTCTCACTGTTTTTCTCACCTTTTACATACACTTTCTTTTTGTTCAAATCAGTTTATACTTTTCTTTCTTTCCTTTGATCATTTAATCATAAAGCATTGTTTCCAAGTGATCTAAGCTTTGATCTTCAAGTGCAAGAGAATAATACTTCCTATCATCAAGTGAAGAAGTATTATAGCTTAGTGTGTGTCCTTCCAACCTTGTTGCAATTTTATCATATCTTGTAAATCATTTGTGTATATTGTGAAGGTGTGTATCGTAGTTGTGTATACTAAGTAGATTGTGTTGATCATTGTAAGTATAGATAGATCAGGTTGATATTAGTAGGTAGTGTTTGAAAGAAAAGTATAGAAAGGTTGTGAAGGGTAGAGAAGTTGTGAAGTGAAGAATAGTCGTGTAGTGAAGAAGAAGTTGTGAAGTAAAGCTAAGTTGTGAATTGTCGTGAAGTGGTGTGTTTAGTTGTGATAGATTGGTTCTAGCTAGGATTAGAACTTGATATTGCTCTTAGTGTCAAAAATTGGTGTAAGCTAAGTTGTGTACGATTTTCTCCGCCTAAAGGGAGTTTGTTAACATAGTGAAGATAACTCTCGAGTTTGGTGTTCGGGGAGTGGAGTAGGGCGAAGAGGTGCTTCGTAACCGAACCACTATAAATCTTTGTGTTGTGGTTTGATCTTTCTAACTCTTATCTCTTGTCTTTCATATTTACTTGTCATTTACTTACATATTTGTATTGTTCATATTGTGCACATATTGAGATCACACAAAGTCGAATCTAAATTTTTATAAACAAAACATTAATTTAAAAAGCGATAAAGTATTCAACCTCCCTTCTAGTTTTCCACATATTCATTCAAATTGAAGGGTTCAATCCTAAGAGACACCATAATTTTTGAATTTCTGAAATGTGCAATATACTAATTGAAAATTCAATCCATAGTGACATTTTCATTTATGCATGAGTTTGGTTTGTTTTGTGTACTTTAGTCAATCAATGATTACACTAAAATAGGGGAGGAATGTTGGTAATTTTAGTGTTATCAACTATCATTTTATATAATTGTGCTTTACTTGAGATCAATGGCCTTATGCAAGTTTAGCTCAAGACAAGTAAGGAGGTGCGGAGTGCACACTCATCATAGTTAGCTTGATATAGCCACGATAAAAACGCAGGGTCAAGGGGAAGTATACAAAGAATAATACTTTTTAGATCTGTCATAACAAAAAATAACCACTTTTCGATGGTTACTTAATGTCTTTTAATAACCATTATGATGGTTGAAAAAAAACCGAAAATAACCATTTTTCGGTGGTTACAAATAACCACTTTTCGGTGGTTATTTATAACCAGATTATGGTCTCATTTTCAATATAGAACAACAAAGAATACTGTAACATTTTCTGCTTATTTTCTCGTGCCTTAGATCTCAATTGCCAATCTGTCTTATCCGATTAAGAATTTCGTGAACCCGAGGCATATAAGGTCGAAATACTTTAATCTGAAAATGATTACACGATTCAGATTGATACACACACATAGATTTTCTTACATGGAAAACTAAACAAAATTGACATTCACTTATCTTGTTACTCATTTTATTTGGTACTTTTCTCAAGATAATAATGTGAGCTAAGTACGAAAATGGCCTTTGACCAAGAATGTGATCCACTTTATGGTTACTTTTCAAGATTCTTCTCAAACTAGTTATACCCAACTGCTCAACTCTACTACTCCACTCAATGTACAACACTTGTCATAAGTGCTCAACTTCTAGTACAATTTACCTTATGGCTTAAATGACAAATATACCCTCATTAATTTAATTTATTACTCTTTTCGTTTTAAAATTATTGTCTCTTATTGACTTTTTAACGTTTTTTCTTCAAACTTTGACCGTAAATATTTTTGTTTGTGTTATATAATACTTAATGAAAAGTATATGAATTGATTAGTTTTTAAATGTATTTTCATAGTTGTGATTTTCATAAAGTATTATACAACACAAACAAAAATATTTAAGGTTAAAGTTGAAAGAAAAAGACTTAAAAAGTCAATAGAGGACAATAATTTTAGAGCGAAAAATATAATCGACTATGCAAAATAGGCCTAAAAGTCATGGCTAAAAATAAATCACTAAAACAAATTAAAAATAGATTAGAAAATGAAGTACTAGAACTAAAAAATAAACTATCAAAAAATAGAAAAAGGTAAAAAGGTCAATGAAGAATGTAAAAATATGTCAAGGACATAAATTGAAGAATGAAAAACTTAAGGAAAAAATTTCTAAGCTTTAATCAATTTAATAATAGTAGTAAATCGCTTAAGAAAATGTTAAATCTTCAAAAACCTTCCGATGATAAATCCGGCCTAAGATTTAATTTTACCAAAGGATCAACTAGTGAGTCTAAACAAGTGAATTTTGTTAAATCACAAGAGGTTGAGTCTAAAAAAAGTTGTAGAATTAAACTCAAGTCCGAGACCAAAATATATGCTTATAAACAATACTAAAATACCCATTGCAAGCGACGACAAAGTAAAACGTTTTTATAAACCTTCTTTAAAACCCGGAGTTGGCTTTGCTAAGCCTAAAACGAGATCTAAGACTCCTCCTCAAAAAAGAACTAATAACTCTCACCCTTGGTCTAAAACACCACAACCTATGAGAGATCAAGTTAGACAAAATTACCCTAATAATAATCATTCAATGTGGAATTATTCACAACAACCAAACTTCTCTCCGTGAGGAATATGTCCACCTTATATGTATCTGAATCAAATGCAACATATGCAAAATATGTTCGGGACTAAAATTTTTGGACCCATGAGACATTGGGGACCAAGTGGTTGAGTCGTTACAACATTCAAGTGGAGTTGTTCATTAACATTTCTTGAAATCCGACGAGCGGATACATTCTTAAAATCTTATGATGGGTTTTTCAAAAGATTTCTCCTTAAAAGCTTACTTACTTGAAGATGTTGAAAGAAAAAAAAAAAACACATTGTAGTCAAAGGTAAGTCTTCTTTTCCAAACTTCTATAATATAAGGACATGTGTTAAATGACTATATATTATTATGCTACATGCGGTATATGCTAAACAAATAAGTTATAGTTAGTAGAACATAATTTAAGCTTATGGAAATAGTGTAGTCACTAGAAATGCCATTTGTTGGCTTTCTAGTTGAATTAGAATTCTCTACGTACCTCTATAAAATGGAAATCTTCTATGAACACTAGTAGCGAACTCACATAGATGAAGAAAAGTGAGTTAGTGGGTAATTATTAACATAGAAGTAGGATTAGTTTTTCATCTTACGCCGGAAATGCATGACATCAAAATCAATATGGATGAAATAAACTCCTTTTGACTACGACATCTGCATTGTCTACACGTCTACAATAAGCTACGTCTATTGAAATCCTCTCATCAAACTGTAAGTCCATCCAATTATTCTATCATTTTTCAAATACTACAAAACGTGACAATTAATTATTTCATCCGAACTAATTAATTTATTCAATTGATAAGAAGTTGATTGAAAACGTAACTAAATCCTCTCTCGGCTTGACAACTTGATTATTTCGTCCGAAGTAATCAAAGTATTTTTAATTATCAAAAGGTTAATTAAAATGTCAATTAAATTTCGTCAATCATTTCTAAACCAATCTGTCTCTCATCCAAAAAACTTGACAACATTAATTATTACATTGAAAATAATTTAAGTTTACTTAACCTTAACGAAAAAGTTAATTAAAAGTAGTCAAGTATTTTTCTCGTCGTCATCAAACATCATTCCTTCGAACGACTAGAGTATATAAAATAATCTTACTATACCAAGTGCTCCCGACGTATTTTTATAATTAATATATACCAAAACTTAATCAAAATCAGAAAAAAATAATTTTTTTTTCAACATATAAGCCGGCCCCCTTAATTATAAAGGGGAGACCGTATGTTTTATTAAAATCGCCAAACAGACCCATTTTTGAGTTAATCACTAAACCAAACACACACTCTTGTTCTTCCCTCTCCCTCTTTCCTGCTGTGACGAAAACCAACACCCAAAACCATTAAAATTCAAACCTTCAAACACTCATTCGACCAAAATTCGCAAGGGGCAAACACCAATAACAATATTAGCAACCTCCATTGTAAGATTTCCTACACATTTTCTTTTTCAATATCATCCAATTTTGCTCTCATCAAAATTTGGGTAATTTTTTCATAACATTATATTTGATATTATTATTTTTGATTAAGTCTAAGGAAATCCATAACTATAAAGATTCCCCGTAGTCAAAGGATTTCAAAAATTGTCAATAGGATTAAGTCACAGAATTCGTTGTAATTACAAAATTTTATATATAATCCTTTTCAGAAAATTTCTTTTTTGGAAATTTTTAAAATAAACAATTCATATAGCATTGTTTGATCATGCCAAAAAACACTTAAAAAAATGAATATACATTGTCTTCGAAACATTACCTTCCTAAGACATATTTTTCGAATCAATGTCAAAAAAAGTTAAATAAAAAATAAAGGTGTGATTGGTTGTTCTTAGGATCGATTTTTAGAGTCGAAATGAGCGCATCACAAATATTTGCACTTTGTATAAACACATAACTAACTTGTATAAGTCATCAAAATATATAATTCATATATATTTTGATACATTTTGTAAAATGTATAAAATACAAGGGCGTTTTGTTTAACGTTTTAAAACATAGTGTTGAGTCCAAACAAACACCATTTAACTCTCACCAAGTCAAAAAATAATGAACTAATATTTGTCAACAAAATATACAACTTAACGTATATCTTTTGACAATTTTAGTCAAGTCTTGTATTGATAAGGGGGTGTTTGGGTCATTTCCTAGATGTTAAAATATATAACTAATATATATTCTTCGACACCCTAGATTAAGTGAAAAATAAATTAAGAAACATATGGATTACTTCTTAGGTTTTTATTTTTAAAGTCGAAGTAATCCTTGTCCCATATTTGTTTTTTTTCAAAACTTTATTTGTTATTTTCTTGTTCTTTTAATAATTTATTTCGTTGTTGACTTGTTTAGGTGACAAACATGCCACGAGCAACAGTTGGTGATACCTCTCTTACCCGTTCTTACATTCCCAAGGTATCCCAAACACCCGTAATCTCTCCTTCTATCGCACACTTCTACAAACCTATCGAGGATCGATGTATTCATGAGGGTAGAGTTGTTGATCAACTTTACTACACATCCGATCACATCTATCGTTGTTTTTCTAACATTCGTCTCAATTGTCTCTACAAAATCAATGAGCCAATTGTCCCTCGTTTCATTCTATACTTTTATAGTCAAGTCACTCTTCAAAAAGATGACTCCGGCCTAAGTTGCACGGGGACGGAAACGGGGACGGGGACGGGTACGGGTACCGGGAAACGGCAACATCCTAAAATTCAATAAACGGGTACGGCGGGGAAACGTCTATGTGTTATATAATATATTAGTATATAACAAATTGTCTTTCAAAAAAAATATTACATAATATTAAAAGTTTAAACAAATATTCTACAATACTTGGTTAAATAAAACTAGCTAACAATTCTTTTAGAAAGGTATATACTCAATATAGTAAAAAAAACTCACAATTAAGTTATGTTAAACTAAAAATAAATATTTGGTCAAACAAATCCCACGTGATGTGGGCAAGTGGACAGTTGGGCATACATAAAAAAGGACAATACTTTGGAAACAGTCAACAGTCAAGTGGACAAAACTCAATAGTCAATACTTTGCAAAAGCAAAAAAGACAAAATTCAACCCCAATACAAACTTTTTATCATCTTCTTCTTCCTCTAATCTCCGTTCCTCAAGACCGAACATCAACATCTCAAACCAGGGTCGTCCTTGCATATGAAACGTGACTTTTTGGGCGAGAAACGTTTCCCCAAACGTTTCTTAAATAAGGACGGCGTACCCCAATTGAAGAAACGTTTTCCACTTTCTTCCGGACGTTTCCCGAGGCGTTTCCCCGGCGTTTCACTCCCCATTTCCGGCGTTTGGAAACGCGAAACACGGCATCCCGGATGCGTTTATCGTGTATCTCCTAGACTCCAACATTATTCCATATCTCTTTCGTGAATCAAAACGCATTCATCACGTCTTACTCTCCAACAATACGAATCAAATCCTCATAATCCCATCACATGGTCAAGACGTATTTCACAAACAATGGGAACTTGGTGCTCTCCAATACTCCCCAAGACACTGAAGGACCCATACATACCGACATCCCAACTCTTGAATAAAATTCATCAATTCAATGGTATGACCTAACGAGCAAAATAAAAAAAATGACACTCTTCTCCAATTCAAGTTTGACCAAAGAGCTTAACAAGACATTGAAAAAAAAAATGGGGGGGAAAAAAAAAACAAAAAAAATAAACAAACAAAAAACACCCCCACCTTATGCAATAAAGTGAAAATGTGTCGTCGGACTAAGAGGACCCCGGACCTATCTCCCTGGCTTGCCTTTGCTCTTATATAATATGTTATTCTAGCCGACAAACAAAATAATCTACGCCTATTTCTTTTTCAAAAGAATTGAAAGATGCACGAGCGACTCCTAAACCCATCTCCTTTATGGTAATGTTCTTACAACGTCTCTTTCGACATGTCATGGAACTTTACCCTCATCTTGACAAAGGCATTATTCTAACAAAGTCGTTCAAAAACGATTTTAATTCGACCACTTAGCTCTAATACAAACCGTGACCCCGAATGAATCGTGGAAAAGCCCGTCGCTTCCCGTCTCATAACCTTCGCCCATCATAACCGTGGATCTTCATCTCACCAAGGAGAAGATGATGAAGATGAAGGAGCTACTCGTGAGCTAGACCCTATCTCTTACAACCTACCAAACTCTCTCGGACCTCTCGATATACCAACCATACTAGATTCCCAGCTTCTTCCTGAACAAAATGAAGATCTTCCTTCGAACGACAAATCGACTACTTTAATCAAACACAAAATCGAACAAAATGCATAAGAAATTAAGGTAGATTCCAAATCATTTTTCAAGGCATTGCGAGGGGTCTTCAGCAAGAAAAAGAAGTGAAGATGTTGTGTGATAACTAGTTTGATAGAATAATTGGTTTAGGATCTTGTGTGAACTTATGCTTATGTTTATGTTTAATGAATTATGTAATGACAACCGACTTAGTCGGAAGAACTTAAACTTGTTTAAGCTTGCTTAGGACCTCCTAATCGTAAGCTAAATGAATAGTAAGCTTACTTTTAAGAGCTCCATGTACCAAAACTTTGTAACACCAGTATATGGGGTGCCACATCAGCTTTTTCACATTCACATTCACATCCAAAAAAACTCAGGTAACCATAACTCAATAACACCACTTTGTGGGACCACTTTTTTTTCTGTTTTCATCACATTTAAGAACTAAATTAAATTCATTTCTTTCATTAAAAATTAAAAATTACATTCCTAAAAAAAAATTACAAGACCGAAATTAAAAAAAATTACACAAACTATAAAAATTAAACATTCGAATTTTAATTAAAAAAAACTACATCCGTACGGGGAGTCGTCTTCGTTGTTCGGTTCCATCGGCATTTCGGCGCGTAGCATTGCTTTGATTAGAGCTTTTTTTCCGTTAAATCCAGATAGCGTCGCGTCCAGACAAATCCTATCGTGCTAAGGGCGAAATCGCAACACCTCCAAACTTTTAATTGTCTCGTCTTTGTCTTTCGACGCCTCAAATGCCTTTTCGGCGGCCTCCCGTTTGAGACGAAGCTCGTGAGACACAAAATCACCGAATTGGGACGATTGACTTCCCCCGGTGCTCGCCGATGTGTCGGATTTGGGTTTTTTTTCCGGTGCGTTGTTTCCCGGGTGGACGAGGTCTTGGATCGGCACCGAATAGCTCGTCGGTGTTAACCGTTGCGTGAAAATCATCCGGTTCGTCTTTGGTTAAATCAACCGGTGCAACTTTGGGTCGTCCCATTTTGCATGTTGTCGCAAAATCGCCCAAAGCTTTTTCGTGTTAAACGCTAATTTTTACTCACTTCTTGGTACATTCCCCGAGCCCGGCCCATCAAATCAACCTCACTCTCGCCACTTTTTTTCAACCGATGGCACCTTTTGTATATTGCATTGAAATTTTGGCAATGATGGTTCAAAGTCGTCCATTTGCTTGTCAACATATCCTTGGTACGTTTTTGGAAATTTTTCAGATTAAATTCGTGCATAACCCAAACCCAAAACGTGTCCTTCGCTTGTGACCGCCCGATATTACGATCCTCGGATACCGCAACGAAACACTCGGCAAGTAACGCTTCCTCATCCGAGGACCAACATAAAGTAACTTCCACACCTGTCAGTTCGGCCTCTTTTTCCTTTTGATCCTTTTGCCACTCGGTGTAACTCAGGATTTTTTGGGTTGGGAGTCGTTTGTTGTGGAAATGAGTTTGAAGATTGGCTTTGTTGTTGTGGTGGGTTGTTGAAATATTTGGTAATTTTGTTGAAATGGCAATAAAATCTTCTTGTTGAGTTTAAGAAAAGCAAATTGCTCAGGAGCATCGAGTTTGGCTAGAAAAGCCGGGAATGCAGAATCGAGTAGATTTGGAACCCTTTGTGCATAGTAAGGAGGCTCCAAACTAACCTTGATTGGGAAAGTCGACCATTTTTTTTTTTGAAGAATGAATAATGAAGATTGGATGAAGATTGAATAGTTGTAGGAGTTGATGATGAAATATTGAGGATGAAAATGAGATATATATAGTTGTAAAAATGAGTTTGGAAATTTTTTATTATTCAACTAGTCCCGTTAGCCAAAATAAACTTTTTTTTAAAAAAATTTTTTTTTTAAAAAAAAAAACTAGCTGTTTACCCGAATTATATATAAAGATTTTTTTAAAGTTTTTTTTAAGTGAGCCTTATACGAGGCCGATGGGGTGTAACTCACCACAAACGGCCGCTCGAGGTTTTTGCTCGGATGGTACAATAACCCGTCAACGCCGTTAACCGCCACCAACCATGGCGTTATGGTACCATGGAGGACACTATAAAACAAGCATTCTTTGTTCTATTTATTTGTTTGCAAACATACCAGATAATATTGATATTCATGCATATATTTACATGGGACTTGTTGCAAATTGACCACCAAAACATAACATTTTGTACAAATTTTTGCAAAAAATCAAATTTTTGGTCATCTGAAAAAAACCAGATGGGTGACCCCCTTAATTCATAAGGGCGGTCCCTTAAAGATAAGGGGGCCAGCCATTAATTAAGGGGATCGTCCATCTGGTTCACGGATTTTACGGTTTCTTTCTGCTTTTTGACCCTCTTTTACCTAGCCTCAGCTATCCTTACCCAAATGCTTTAAATAATTTTTGGAAATCTAAAACAAACTTCAAACTTCTTTCCATTTCCAAACCATTTTTCTTCAATAAAGTCCCTCCAAATCATATCACCACTTCACCATCTTCATCATCCTCTATCAACCACACATAAACCACATGGCAACCACTAAAGCTTTCATTTCTAAAGCTCCAAAATACCAAAAATCAACACATTCCACCAAAACATGATGTTTTGTGGATTTAAAATCAAGATGAACACCAAAACCCATCACCCAACAAGCATCACTACTCATCACCTAGTGCTCTTAATGCATCCTCAAAAACACCATCAACCAGAGGCACTTCCTCTTCCTCCATTGACTACACACCTAAATCACCAACCTCATCCACATCACCATCAACAAATGGTTACTTAAACTCACCAACATCCCTTCCTCCAAGAGTTCCTCCACCTCCTTCAACTCAAGAAAATGTATCAATGGACATCACTTTCACCCTTTTGCCAATTACCATACTTGATGTCTAATTTGATACTACATCACCCTCTCCACCTATCTTTGGTCATCCCATTCTTTGGAACCTTCTTGAGGCACATGGAGACTCATGTTTGTGTTGCATTCACAACCGTACTCTTATCTTTGGATTAAGATGAACTCCAATGCATGTTTTCTCACATTGAATACATGCTTTCACAACCCTCCCACCACCCCACCACCACCACCACCATAACTTTCACCAAACAAACAGAAACACCATGTTTTAGGCCATTTTCAAAAAATTGTCAACCAAACCATTTTCAAGCAGTCCTATGGAAATTCTAGGAATATTATGACAATGGTAAGTTAGATCTTTTATGAATGCGTTGTTACTAAAATGCTTCAAGCATATTATCTCTATTTCATGAAATGCAAGATTGTGTTATTTATACACCAATTCTTTATGTTAAATGAATGACCTTTAGTATTAAGTTATCAAGATTGTTTTTAGCTGGCAACTTAAATTGATGTATGCATTAATGTTTTTAACACAAAATTTAGAATGCATCACTTATCACAATACTTATTTAAAGAACACATGTTTTCTTTTGGATAGTTGCATTTTCGATATCCATAAAAGTTAAGCCCTAGTTGAATATATATATGTGATTGTTAGTATACACAATTAACTTGCACTTGTTATGGCTTTTTATTTAATATTAAGAAAACAAAAATCCACACGATTAAATATTATTTTCCTAGTTGCTTACATGTTTAATAATGGTTGTCTTGGTCCTTATAACTTGTTTTTTATAGCAAAGTTATCATAGCTCGATTCTTTGGTGCCCTCGAACGAGGGGGAGTACACATCAAGGGGGAGCGTTCATCTCGTTTACTTTTTACATATTCATCGACAAAGCCTTTTTGATTCTACAAAAAGAGGGAGTAATGGAAATAAAACTCACTAAATACTTGTTTAAAACTAATTTTACATTTAATGAGTTTAGATTTTAGTAATCACAAAAAAATGGTAGATAGTAGAATAAGAAATAATGCCTAAAAACGTATTAATATTTTTCGATCTTCTCTAACTTTTGATAATCACAAAATATAAAAATGAAAATTGAAAAATTTTATTGTAAACAAGTAATTATAGTAAAATTTATTTTGAAAAATTTAATCACTTAAAGGTATGAATAAACATATGCTTAATGCTTTTTCATATCAAGAAACTTTTAGTTAAACCTCACACTTTTAAAAAAAAAGTCACAAAAAAACCCATAATTATTTTATTAATTATTATTTTTTATTTTATAATCTTTACAAAAATATTTTGGATTTAAAAGAAATGTTTTTAATTATCAAAAACTATTTTGAATTTCAAAATTTCTACTCAAAAACGTCTAGAAATATCTGAAACACCTCCCTCAGAAAAGACAAAAAAAGGGAGCTTCAGTGGTTGGCGCCCCCTTAATTATAACGTAGTCCGGGCCCCTTAATAATTTAGGGACCGGCCCCCTATTAAATGAGACCACCCGACCAAAAATCAGCTCAGCTGCCTGAATTAAATACTAGAGACTACTCACACATGATTTTCTCACCCTTTTACACACACTTCTTTCTGTATCAAATCAGTTATACTTCCCTTTCTTCCTTTGATCATTTAATCATAAAGCCTATGTATCCAAGTATCCAAGCTTTGATCCTCAAGTGCAAGAGAATAATACTTCCTATCATCAAGTAAAGAAGTATTATAGCTTAGTGTGTGTCCTTCCAACCTTGTTGCAATTTTATCATATCTTGTAAATCATTTGTGTATATTGTGACTGGTGGAGTAACGTAAGTTTGTTAATAACTAATAGATTGTATTGATCATTGTAATATAATAGAAGTCGGGGGTTGATCATAGTAAGCCGTGTTTGATTGGTGTGATCAAGGAAATTGTTTAGTTAAAGTGAAGTTGTGAAGAAAAGTATTGAGAGGTTGTAAAAGGTAGAGAAGTTGTGAAGTGAAGAATAGTTCCGTGTAGTGAAGAAGAAGTTATGAAGTGAAGCTAAGTTGTGAATTGTCGTGAAGTGGTGTGTTTAGTTATGATAGATTGGTTCTAGCTAGGATTAGAACTTGATATTTCTTTTAGTGTCAAAAATTGGTGTAAGCTAAGTTGTGTACGGTTTTCTCCGCCTAAAGGGAGTTTGTTAGACATAGAGAAGATAACTCTCTGAGTTTGGTGCGTCGGGGAGAGGAGAATGGCGAGAGGTTATTTCGTTACCAGAAACACTATAAATCATTGAGTTGTGTTTGATCTTTCAAACTCATAATCTCTTAGTCAATCATATTAACTTTGTCATTTACTTACATATTTGTATTGTTCATATTTTGCACATATTGAGATCACACAAAGTCGAATCTAAATTTTTATAAACAATACATTAATTTAAAAAGCGATAAACTATTCAACCCCCCTTCTAGTTTTCCACATATTCATACAAATTGACGGGTTCAATCCTAAGAGACACCATAATTTTTTTGAATCTGAAATGTGCAATAAACAAAAGAAAAATTCAATCCATAGTGACTTTTCATTTATGCATGGTTTTTGGTTGTGTTTTGTGTAACATTAGTAAAATCAAGATAAACACAAACATAGGGAGGAATGTTGGTAATTTTAGTGTTATCAACTATCATTTTATATAACTGTGCTTTACTTAAGACCAATGGCCTTATGCTAGTGTAAGCTCAAAGACAAGAAGAGGTGCAGAGTGCACAACTCATCATAGTTAGCTTGGATAAAGTCAGATAAACAAAAACAGCAGGGTCAAGGGTAAGTATACCAAGAAAAATAATATTTTAGAATCTGTCATAACAAAAAATAACACTTTTCGATGGATACTTAATGTCTAGAAATAACCATAAGATGGTTAAAAAATAACCATTTTTCGGTGGTTACAAATAACCACTTTTCGGTGGTTATTTATAACCAGATTATGGTCTCATTTTCAATATAGAACAACAAAGAATACTGTAACATTTTCTGCTTATTTTCCGTTGTCATTAGATCTCATTGCCAATCTGACTTATCCGATTAAAAATTTCGTGAAACCCGATGCATAAAAAGTCGAAATACTTTAATCTGAAAAAATGACTTACATGATTCTAGATTGATAACAACACCATAATTTCTTACATGAAAACTAAACAAAATTGACATTCACTTATCTTATTACTCATTTTATTTGGTACTTTTCTCAAGATAATAATGTGAGCTAAGTACGAAAATGGCCTTTGACCAAAAATGTGATCCACTTTATGGTTACTTTTCAAGATTCTTCTCAAAATTATTCATACCCGATTGCTCATACTCTACTACTCCCACTCAATGTATAACACTTGTCCATAAAAGTTTCTCAACATCTATTAACAATTTACCTTATGGCTTAAAATGATAAATACATACCCTCATTAATTTATTTATTACTACCCATCGTTATAAAAAATTAATGTCCTATAGACATTTTAAAACTTTTTTTTCTCTTCAACTTTTGAACTCGTAAAATTTTATGTTTTGTTTTATATAAAACTTAAAAAAGTATAGAATGATTAGTTTTTTAGAATTTAATTTCAAGTTGGATTTTCATAAAGTATTATACAACACAAACAAAAATATTTAAGGTCCAAGTTGAAAGAAATTGACTCAAAAAGTCAATAGAGGACAATAATTTTAGAGCGAAGAAAGTATTATCCACCACTATACAACCCCCAAACAAAAAATTTTTATTTTTTTTTTTATTGTTCCCCAATAAAAAAAAAAATCCCCCTTTTTTATCTCTCTCCCTCCCTCCCTCACCGTCACCAGCCACTACTCTTTTTTTCACACCATCACCACTCACCGTCGAACTAAGGTGAGATGATTTGAATTTTGAAGTTAGGTTTTAATAAAATCAATTAAAGAACGAGAGAGTTAAATTATTAAAGTAGATTGTACAATTTTAAGAACGACGACCATTAACTAAGATTCAGAAAATATTACAACTCTAGATACAAATCACATGCACCAACAACAACGTAGATGACACCACTAAAATCATCAAACTAAACTACTTATGCTTCCTGACCACTAAACTTAGTCGCTAAAACTAATCAAGGGTGACAGAAAATAACTTTCAACTCCTTAGGCGACGCACGGTCATGCATTAACGACGGACTATCATGAGCAAAAGCAAACGTAGCAGGACATGCTTTCTTAAAGAAGTCAGACCATTTAGACCCTTTACACGTGGCAGCATTATTAAAATGTCCCCTACAACAAAGTTGATCAGTATTAAACGCTTCAGAGCCACTTTTACAAGCAATCACTTTCCCATCTGCATGCTTTTGCAACGACCAAGGACACGTCGCTAACAAATTAATATAAAAACTATGCGACGTAAGATTCGGCGGCAACCGACGAGAGTGAAGGAGTCGAGGTAGTGAGCAGTTGAGAGTGGATGAGTAGAGGTGGTGAGCAGTCGAGAGTGGATGAGTCGAGCAGGAGGATTTGTGTAAGGTGGTGGGGCAAAGGGAGCGGTGGTTGGAGGCCGACGGTTATAATGAGGTGGTGGTAATGAAGTGGGTTTATTGAAGAAGATGATGATAAATTATTGAAGCATAAGTTACAACTATTTAATGATTATACCAATAAAGGTATATATATAAATTTATTACAAAGTAAAAAGTAG
>BQNB010159564.1:0-14897 GCA_026074375.1 Tanacetum coccineum | reverse complement strand
CTCGAAGGTACCGACGGTTAATGCATACATACATAATTCAGAATCAGTTTGAAATCTTTTTCGAGTCATCACAGTTTGGATGGGTCACCAATTACTTATTCTAAAGGATAAGCTTTTGTCCAAATATGTGTTGAAGGTTTTACTTGATGGAACTCATGCATATTTGATGGGTCTAGAGCTGTTGTTGATGACCCAGATTCATCAAAGTTTGGAGCATCATATGGAGTAAATAACGTATTGCCATCAAAGTCTACAGTCTTCTTGATTTAATTGATCAGCCTCGTTCATTAAGATTGGAGAAGTTTGTTCTTCGGATGTAGTGACAATGGGTGGAGCCTTTTGTTCTTCAACGATGACTGAAGATGTCTAATGCGAGTCTTTATTATTGTGAACTAGTTGTGCAGTGGAATTACACATACCTTTTACCTATAAAAACGAGCCTAAATGACCAAAAACGGACATAAAATGCCAAATATATGTGTGTTTTGCTATTTATGTTGTGCAGGTGACGAATATTCACTAAAGGACAAAAATCAAGCCAAAATGGCCAAAATTGAGCACGAGACTGGAAAGAGCACGAGATTTCGAGTCCAACGGTGCCTTCATCTTTTATTGGGCTGACCCATTTTTATATAAGTAATTATATGGGTCGGACCGACCCATTTTTATATAAGTAATTAACTCGGCCCACATCAAGAGCAGGCCCAACTTCTTTTCCCTTGGCCTATCAGATAGCCAATAAATGGAGAGGGTGCAAGGGTTTAGAAAGCCCACGAAAAAAAAAAGAAAGAAAAGATTGGCCTATTTTCTATTTTGCTGCTTACTATTGACGCAAAAGGGGATATAAGAAAAGGGGAGCAGATCACGTTTTGAACAACATATCTTATCTTTAGTTTTTAAATTTTTTTCATTCGAGTAGATTAGTAGCGTAACGTAGCAGCATACATATCTCATCTTTTATTTTTTTTAGTATTTCGTATAGTAAATAGGCAGTAGTATGTATACTTAGGATGTAGATTAGATTATTACTATCTTTTGTACTTTTCATTCCGATCTATTGTAACCGTTAGGGGTAAATGTTTTATTGATCAAGTGATGTTTGGAAGTAATGTTTTTGAGTTGTTTGTTTATGTGTTTATGATTCAGAAGTGGGCAAAGATTTCCAGGTTTATGTTTGTCATCGATCGCTGTCTATTTCTTGTTGATTTGTATTATCGCGAAATAAGCTTTTTCGTAGCTTAGTTTGGTTACCAGGTAGTTTGTATTCGGATTCGGGTTCTCGGTTATGGGTTTATTCTCGTGGCCAGCTAGATGGTTAGGAGTAGCATAGCTTGATTTATTTGGTTTGAGTTTTAGCTTAAATCATAAAATGTTTTAGCTTATTCCATTTTCATCTCTTTCTAGTGATTTAGATTATTTTCTTTTTAGACAAGATGTTTAAATGTTGTCTTCTAACTGTTAACAATTTTTATGGGCTTGGCCCAACTGTTTTCTTAAAACAGTTTTGGTAATTCAAAAGTTTCATAAAAATCGGTTACTATTTTCATTAAAAAAAGGTTTAAAAATTAATTTAAAAAGTTTAACTAGATTAGTAATATTTGTCTTAACCTTTTCTTGTCTTGTTTTTTGTACCGGTCAACTCATGAGGCGTGGAGCTTAAAGGGTTTAATAAGCTAGATAGAATTTGACTATTTTCTTTAGCTTATTAAATCGGGCGTTATCGTTTATTTGCGGCTCTTCAATTCGGTCCCATTTTCTATCCTTTTTCAATTCATTAGTGTAGCTTAGTATAAAATGTTTAGCTTTGTTTATTTGATCATTATGAGTAGGGAGTAGTTCAATTTTATGCTTGTTAAGTAAATTGGTGTTTAGTGAATTAAGTGTGGAATTTTAATAAGTGATTAGTGATTGATAATTTGCAAAAATTATTTAGTTTAGTGTTTTATTTAGTCGAACGGGCAAAAGCCGTAAGATTAAGTAGGCATTAAATTAGTAATTAATTTCTTGATAAAAAGTCGTTTTCAATATTAAGCCAACGTTTTGAGGATTCGATTTATTAGACGGAAATTAGTTCATCATTAAGATCTAAATTTCACACTTAAGAATCTATTCACTTTTACTTGACAAGCATACTTTTCTTCATATATCTTTTATTTTATTAGCTTGCTTTTTAATTAGTTTAATCTAGTTTTTTTTTTCTTTTTCAATTTAATTAGTTTTAAAACAAAAACAAAAATATTTGATATTCGAGCATCAAACAAAACATTAACATGGATTTCAATTCATCTTTCGCCGTGGATACGACACTCGGAAGATAGACTATTACTTTTTCTAAAGTAATTTTCTCATATATACGGGAAATACTATATATTATTACGACACGCGTTTGACGTTTATCAAAATGGCGCCGCTGTCGGGGAGAGACTCAAACACACCATCCACATCACCATAGCGCATCCAACGCTCAACAATTGGAGTGTTCTACCCCTCTCGCAACCCCCCAATCACCACTGATTGTGAATCCAAGGCAACAAATATCATTCTCCCAGTGACTGCCCACCCCTCCAAAGAGTCTATGCTTTCGTTAGCAATCATAAAGTCGCCAAAGAACTTTGGGAAAGAATTCAACTTTTGATGCAAGGAACTTCATTGACGAAACAGGAAAGAGAGTGTAAGCTTTATGATGAATTCGATAAGTTTGCTTATAAGAAGGGAGAAACACTACGTGATTTCTACTTGAGATTTTCACTGCTACTCAATGACATGAACATCTACAATATGAAACTGGAACAATTTCAAGTGAACACTAAGTTTTTGAATACACTTCCTCCTGAGTGGAGCAAATTTGTGACAGATGTCAAACTGGTTCAGGATTTGCATACAACTAACATTGATCAGCTTCATGCCTACTTGGGACAACATGAATTTCATGCAAATGAGGTTCGTCTAATGCATGAACGCAACTCAGATCCGCTTGCTTTGGTTGCAACCCATCAGATGACCCAGTCTCCTTATCAAACTCATCAAAACTCTTACCAAAACACTCAATTTCAATCACAAGTTTTACCATATCAGTCTCCACAGTATGGATCACCTTATCAGTCTCAACAATACTCAAATAATCAGTCATCAACACCTCTTTCAATCACTTATCCATCCAATGACTATCAATCATCAGTTCACCATAACACTTATTCTCCATCATCATCCATCCCTCAATTAGAATATGGTCCATCAGTTAACCAACAACCTGAATATTCCTAACCAGACTCGGGTCTAATCGTTCCAGTATTCCAGAAAGATGATGATCCCATTGATGCCATCAATCACATGATGTCTTTCTTGACTGCTGTTGTCACCTCCCGTTACCCTACTACTAATAACCAGGTGAGGAATTCGTCAAACCCTAGGCAACAAGCCACCATTAATGATGGCAGAATTACTTTACAACCAGTTCAGGGGAGACAAATTTCTTTTGCATCGGGTACAAGTAGAACCTACACTCCAGGAGCAAGTGGAAGCAATTAAGGGAAACAAAGGACGGTTGTTTGTTACAACTGCATGGGGGAAGGCCATATGTCCAAACAGTGCACTAAACCCAAGAGGAAACGGGATGATTCGTGGTTTAAGGAGAAAGTGTTGTTGGTATAAGCTCAATCAAATGGTCAAGTTCTACATGAGGAGGAACTAGCATTTTTGGCAGATCCAGGAATTGCAGAAGGACAAGCCACACAGACTGTCATTACTCACAATGCTGCTTATCAAGCTGATGATTTGGATGCATATGACTCTGATTGTGATGAACTTAACACTACCAAAGTTGCTCTCATGCCGAATTTATCTCATTATGGTTCAGATGCTCTCGCTGAGGTACATAATCATGATAATGTGAATAATAATATGATTAATCAAGTTGTGCAGGCGAGGTCGTCTTCTGAACAGTCGAATGTTGTTAACCATTCAGAGACTGAAATAAGCAGTGATAGCAATATCATTCCTTATTCTCAGTATGTGATTGAATCACAACAGGCAGCTGTTCAGAATTCTAACTCTTCTGCACAACAAGATGCAACTATATTATCTTGAGAAGTAAACAACTGAAAACCCAGTTGTACTTGTACAAAGATAAACTGGACAAAAAAAGTGTTAATGAATGCTTTACCAGCTGAGCTTGAAAGAAATAGGAACAATTAAAGTTTTAAAAGAATGACAAAATGTGATTAAGGAGTAAAGATACCGTTTCAGATTTAAGGTGCACTCTTTAGAGATTGATCGTTCTTAAACAAACTCTATTCTGAACATCTAAAAGAAAAGGAATCATTAATTGAAAAACGTTACACTCTCAAAATTGAATATGACATAGAAGATAAATCAAGGAACTTCGATAGAGAGAAATTGCGTAGAAACGAGATCAAACAATAGATAATATTGTTTTAAAAGAGATCAATACTGCACAAACTGTTTCACATCTGTTGATAAACCTCAGTTTTTCTATGACATACCACTAAACAAGCTCTAGTTATCAAATCCATTCGTATCTGAAGAATCATCAATCATGGAACCAAAGCTTTATGATGGTAATGTCGTTAAGAATACTAGTGCTATTTTGATTCCTAACTCCGAAGAGATCCTAATGCTTGCTGAAGAGAGTCGTTCAAAAATGCTTTTAAAACAACAAGATCCTATGATGTTAGAAAAGAAAGTTAATAATACGCTAGTCGATTATGCTGTCCTTAATCAACTTTCTCACGATTTTGAAAACCACAATTATGTCCTCCCCAAACATATCATCTGCTGAACAAAGCCTTTTGGTCTAAGAATTATCTATGATTCTCCAGAACCCACTCTTTCGAGTAACCCACCAAAGTTGAGGTTCCAAAAGAAACTTCCTAAAAGTCAGCATTGTTAACATACGAGTTTGAAGAAAACTTAAATACCATCTGCTGTTTTGACGTAGTTTTGTCCAAAGAAAGAACCCACCACCCACAGCCATCTTGTAGAGCTCGTGGGGGTTCATCGCACTAACAAAAGCTTGTTTTAGGGATTTAAATAATTCCATTGTAAAAGCTCTAAGGACTTATTTAAATACATTTGCTCAATATTTGATTATGAACTTTACAGAATCCAAAATGTCTTCCATCAAATGAAACAGGCTGTGGAACAACATCGTTTAGAGTAAAAAACATTTGAAGTGAAAATGAATCAAGTTTTGAACGAAAACGAACGACTCTCGGAACAAGTCATTAACAAGGATATTGTAAACATAATTATGAATTCTTCTGTGGATAACGTTTCTGTGAATGTGCATGAATGTGAAAAGTGTCTAAAACTTGAGACTGAGCTTCTCAACAAAAAGGATTTCATTGAAAAAGAGATTTATGATAAACTGTTCAAAAGTTTTACCACTCTTGAAAAAACATTGCCACTCTCTTAAGAATTTGAATACTCACAACTTAATCAGAGAAAAATTTTTCAAAGGACAATTCGTTTCAAATCAAAAGTCTCCCAAGGTTTTGATCAAATGTTATAATAAATGAATTAAAAGCTCAGTCCCAAGAGAAAGACACGGTCATAAAGAAGTTGAAAGAGAGAATTAAATCTCTAAGTTGCAAACTGAATGAGGATAAGATCAAAAAGGACTTAGAGGAGATTGAAACAATAAATATTGAATTAGATCATAGGGTGTCAAAGCTTATTGCTAAGAATGAGCATTTGAAATAGACCTATAAGCAACTTTATGAATCGATTAAACCAGCACGTATTCTATCAAAAGAACAATGTGATGATTTAATTAATCATGTCAATCTAAAGTCTGCTGAAATCTCTAATTTAAATACTAGTCTTCAGGAAAAAGTTTTGGTAATTACAGCTCTCAAGGATGATTTAAAGAAACTTAAAGGAAAAGTTGTAGTTGATAATGTTGTTATGAAACACACTATTGATCCAAAGATGCTTAAGATTAATGTGGAACCAATAACCCTAAATTGTTGAATAAAAAGACAGCTCACTCTGCCTATATTAAGTACACTCAAGAAGAAGCTACCATTCTTAGGGATCTAGTTGAACAGATTAAATCAAAATATCCACTAGATCATTCCCTAGAATCTGCCTGTAGGTATGCTAAACTAATTCAGGAGTTGCTTACAAACATCAGTAAAACCTGCCCTAGTATCAACAATACTGATGGAAAATTAGTGGCTGTGAACCCAAAGAACAAGGACAAAAGAGTTAGATTCACTGAGCCTGTCACATCCTCAGGAAACATAATCACAAAAATAGCCTCAACATCAAACCTAGTTTCTAACAAACCTATGTTGTCTTCTAAAGGAGTAAAACCATCTACTAGTGCTAGCGGATCACAGCCTTCAGGCAATACAAAGAAAGATAACATTCAGCAAACACCAATTAGTACTCAGAAGAATAAAGTAGAAGCTCACTCTAAGAAAGTTAAATCTAGTTTGAAAAATAAAGACTGTGTTGTTACAACTAAATAAACTGCTAATGTGCAGCATTCTAAGCTTAATGCGAATTCTGAACTTAAATGTGTTAAGTGTAATGGTTGTATGCTTTCTGATAATCATGATTTGTGTGTTCTTGATTTTATCAATAATGTGAATGCTCGTGTAAAATCTAAATCTATTAAGAAAAGTTCAAAGAGAAAAGTTTGGAAACAACAAAGAAAAGGTGATTTACAAATTACTATGGATATATCTGGCACCCTCTCTACTGGTTGGACCTTCACTATAGTAGGAAATGCATACCCTATAACTAGGATTACCACAACTACTGAAGTGCCCCTTAAGAAATCAACTGTTCTAGATAATGAAATACCTAAACCCGTCGTAGACATGGTTTACACACGAAAACATATGAAATCTAAAACTAATGTTCCTCGCGAGCCATCTAAGGTTCATAAAATGTATCTGCTAACCAACAACGAACCAGATCAATCTTGGGGATCTAATAGTTTCTGATGTTCCATCTTACTCCATCGATGATGCAAGGTCGTCCAAATTTTTCTTGGTATTTAGTCTCGGCTGCTCCAGCATAATACAGAGACGCATCTACAGCTCACGAATTTTCGTCAATAAATTTTTTGGGTAACTGTTAAATTCGAAAATGATCATGTGGGCAAAGAAATTAGGATATGAGATTATCAAATTTGGAATGTTACAACTATCTCAAGGTATTACTACGTGGAAGGGACTTGGACACACTAACTTATTCTCGTTGGGCAATGTTGTGATTCAACCTTGAAAGTTGCTTTTCGTCAACAAACACTTATGCCCTTCATTTGTAATCTAGAAAGTATCGATCTAATGACAGGATCATGAGGCAACAATCTGTATACTCTATTCTAGCTCTTGGAGACATGATGGCGTCCTCACCTAAATGTTTTTTTCTCACTTAACAAAGGCCACAAAGACAAAGTCCCGCAATGGCAACCGAGACGTCTATTTCATGCTAAACTTATGGTGCAATCAACCACTTAGCCAGACATGTGCTTGTTCGAGGTCTCCTATAGCTTAAATTTTGAAAAGGACCATCAATGTTTTTTCAGCTAAATACAATGGGTATAAGCAAGACGCAACCCCACAAACCTAAACTGAAGACACCAACCCATAAAAACTTCTATCTTAAGCACATGGATCCTTTGTGGACCATGCGAGTTGCATGTTAATGGAAAGAATTAACAAAATCCCATCAATTGTTGATGATCTAAACTCCTCGATTTACATGGGTTAAGTGATTAAGGTCAAAAGATGAAGCTCCAGATTTCATAATCAAGTTTCTCAAGATGATCCAAGTGCGGCTTAACGTGCCTGTCCGACGAATCAGCACAGATAATAGAACTGAATTTGTTAATCAAACTTTGCGTGAATATTATGAGAAGGTATAGCATCACTCATTTAAACAACTGTTGCTCGCTCTCTACATAAAATGTTTGCGTTGAAAGACGTAATTGTACGCTAATTGAAGGCTAGCCGCACATTGATAATTTATTCAAAAAGCTCTGTTATTCTTAAGGGTAGAAGCAGTTGCAACCAAATAGCATGTTACAACCCACAAACGTTCCCATCATACGTCTTCTGTCATAGAAAAACACCATATGAGCTCTTACATGACAAACTCCGACTAATCATTCCTTTCATTAATTTGGTGCACATCCGCTATCCGACAAATAATAGTAGTAACTTGGGTAATTACAAACCAAAGGCTGGATATTGGTATTCTGTTATTGCCTATGCACCTAACAAAGACAGCAATTCGAAATTACAACTGATGTATAGACGACTAAATCAAAACATTCATAGACTTTTGATGCAGACTGCGATGGCTTCTGAACACAGCAGTTCAGGACCCACGCTTCATGAAATGACTCCTGCTACAATCAGTTCAGGACTCATGCCAAACCCTCCTCCTTCAACACCGTTTGTACCTCCTTCAAGAACTGATTGGGATTTTCTGTTTTAACCGCTGTTTGATGAATTACTCACTCCTCCACCTAGTGTTGATTGCCCAGCCCCTGAAGTCATTGCTCCAATTGCTGAAGTAGTTGCTCCAGAACTCGTTGTATCAACCGGTTCACCTTCCTCAACAACAGTTGACCAAGATGCACCATCACCTAGTAACTCTCAAACAACACCCGAAACTCAATCTCTTATCATTCCTAACGATGTTGAAGAAGACAATCATGACTTAGATGTGGCACACATGAATAATGATCCGTTCTTTGGTATTCTAATTCCAAAAAATGATTTTGAAGCATCTTCTTCTTCGGATGTTATTCCTACTGTTTGTGAACACTTCTAGCTCTAACCACAAACACGTTACCAAAGTACCAAAGGATCATCCTTTAGACAACATCATCGGAACCCAAAAGACCTTATCATAAGACTCCAACTCCATGAACAAGATTTATTTTGTTACTATAATGCTTTTCTCTCAATCAAGTTGAAACCAAATAATATAAAGACCATTAACTTAAGCATGTTGGATATTGAAGAAATGCAAGAGGAGTTACATAATTTAAACGTCTTTGAAGTCTGTGAAACTCCCGTTCCCTCGTTCCAAATAAGTGATGGTTTATTCCTTTAAAATGGATCCTACAAAGGTGAAACTTGATGAACTTAGGAAGGTATTCTAAAGAACAAGGCTCGCTGGTGCCTAGGTGGTTACCGAAAAGAAGGGAGGGAATTAATTTTAAGGAATCTATTGCTCCAGTGGGGTAGACTTGAAGCTATTTGAATTTTCTCGCATAGCTGCCCACATGAAATGTTGTGGGGGGGGGGGGACACCAAATGGATGTAAAGACAGCATTCTTGAACGGCATTCTGCGCGAAGAAGTTTATGTCAGCCAACCAGACGGGTTTGTGTATCAAGACAATCCAAATCATGTGTATAAGCTTAAGAAGGCTCTTTATGGGTTGAAACAAGCTCCTCGCGTGTGGTACAATCTGTTGTCAAAGTTTCAACTTTCTCAGGAATTCTCTAAAGGAACCGTGGATCCCACATTAATCATAAGAAGACAAGGCAAAGATCTTCTCTTGGTACAAATCTATGTTGATGATATAATCTTTGCGTCTACTACACCTGAATTATGTGACCAATTTTTCAAAATAATGTGTTCTCAGTTTAAGATGTCGACGATGGGCAAAATATCATTTTTCTTAAGACTACAGATTTCACAAAGTCCTAGAGGCATCTTTATAAACCAGTCTAAATATGCTCTTGAATCTTTGAAAAAATACGGTATGAAATCTAGTGACCCCGTGGATACTCCCATGGTGGAGAAATCCAAACTGGATGAAGATACACAACGGAAAGCTATAGATCCTACACACTATCGTGGAATGATTGGCACCCTTATGTATCTTACAGCCAGTAGACCAGACCTAACATTTGTTGTATGCATGTGTGCCCGGTATCAGGCAAAGCCTACAGAAAAGCACCTCCATGCTGTAAAAAGAATCTTTAAATACCTAAGAGGTACCGTAAATCGAGGACTTTGGTATCTAAAGGATTCTTCTATTACTCTAACAGCTTATGCAGACGCTGATCACGCGGGTTGCCAAGATACTAGACGTAGTACATCAGGAAGTATGCAATTATTGGGAGACAGACTTATTAGTTGGTCATCAAAAAGGCAGAAAAGCACAGCGATATCCAGTACGGAAGCTGAATATATTGCTATGTCTGGCTGTTGTGCTCAAATCCTTTGGATGAGATCACAGCTTACCGACTATGGCCTTGGATTCAATAAAATTCCAATGTACTGTGATAACAAAAGCGCTATTGCCTTATGCTGCAACAACGTTCAACATTCTCGATTAAAGCATATAGACATCAGATTCCACTTCATAAAAAAGCAAGTTGAGAATGGAGTAGTAGAGCTTTACATTGTCAACACGGATTATCAACTAGCGGACATCTTCACTAAAGCCCTATGCAGAGAAAGAATTGAATTTCTTATCAACAAGCTAGGAATGCAAAATTTTACGCCAGAAACTCTAAAACAATTGGCAGATGAAGTTGAAGAATAGTGGTGGTACCTATTCAAATATCATGTATCATATGTATATATATTAAAAACCATAAAAACCAAAAAGATTTTTCATTTTTCATAAAACTTTTATAAAATCAAAATACAAAATATAAAATATTTAAATGTAGAATCATCTTAAAACAAGTATGGATTGATTCACTTAGAGTTTTAAAGAGAGAGAGAGGTGGTTGGATGACACTTAGAGAGAGAAAGAAAAATGATAATATTAGCTTAAGTGAAAATGTGACAAATGAACAACCAACACCCTCTTCAAGCAATGGAGAGGGTTTATATATGCCTAGCTAACCGTCCATGGGCTTGTGGTATGGGCTTACAATGTAACTTTGGCCCGGTTAGCTTTCTAACTTAATCTTACAACTTACTACGAGCTACGACTAACTATATTGGTAGTGACCGACACTTTTTCGTATTTCTAACAATCTCCCCCTAAGGAGGTACTTTCTCAATTTACAAAATTCAAACTTAGCATACTATGCTTTCAACTTCAACTTGAGCTCATAGTCTTTAATCTTCAATCATTTACTTGTGATTTGATGTAGTGATCATTGACTTTTGATGTGAGCTTGTTCCTTTGTCTTGACATGAATGTGATCTTTGAGCTTCTTGAAATCATCAACCAAGTATAATCTCATTTCATCATCTTATAAACTTTTCCATCCACGTGAACCTTTGCGCAACATTCTCTAACTCTAGACCGACATGCTCATACCTTTCTTGATTTGATAATCTTGAAAAGCTTTAATAATGCATCTTTCTTGAATTTCTTTAACTTTAACACTTTGTCACTTTAAGAAGGACGTATGGTATCAGAGTAGCGGAAGTCTTGAAACATGTACTTGAGAGCATAACATGAAAGTCCTTTATATTATTACGATTGGAGCATGAGCATAGTGGGCTAGAATCTTGTGAGTCAGCTAAATCAGTACCTCCATCACTATCTTTAAATATTCCTGAAATAAAACAGTTAGCAATAAGCATGGGGAAACGAATATGGCATTGTCTTTTATGCCCGTTGTCTTGGATGGAGTAAACCTTCGAATGCCGCGAGGATAACCTTTGATCAGAAAGATTCATTTAAGAGAATCCCTATGACAGGAATTCCATCTGAGTATCGAATCTTTCCAACACATATGTATCAGATTCATCAAACTCAACATGTTCTCATTATCGGAACGTCTCAAAGCAGACAACACGATAAGAGTAAACCAGCGAGTTACTATCTCACTGATTGAAAATAAAAAAATTGATTTGAAAATCAATCAACGTGTCACTTGCTAAAGTGTTTTTGTGAACACATCGCGAGTTTTAATCATAATTCAAAATATTATCACAATCGTCAATATCAATAACTTGGGAACAAGTTTGTATTCATATAGAAATATCGCACCATCCGTTTCTTTCCAAGTTGTCACAAGTTTGATTCATAAATAGAATCGCACAAGTCACCATACCATGAGTTATGTTTGATGTTGACTCAAGCAGGATTTCCATCTTCATAGTGATTGAAATCACTCGGATGTTCTGGCAAAATCACAAGGATAATGCGTAGGACTCTTAATACGTTAACTTGTTATTCACATTGTGTGACTTAGCAAGCATGATTTGACAAGTGTCCTACATGAGGGATATATTGAAGATCTCTTTTGGCTTCAAGACCTTAATAGTGCACTTATTTTTAGTGATCGAGGGGTCCTGGAGCAGACTGCCACTTATTCAATATCAACCAATCCGGAGTGAGAAGGTCAGCAAAAATGCGTGTAATCTCCATGAGAAATGAAAACAAAGATTCTGTTGAGAGACCTTGAGGCTAGGGAGGGTTGTGCAAAGCGTCACTGGGTCCATGACTGTCTTCAATGTCAGACAACACCTTAGTGTTTCCGACAGATTATGTATATGACCCGGTTCTACTAAGTGGTATGAGGGAAATCTTTCTTATTTACCCTTTATCCTTATCATTTCATTTTTCATTTTTCAACCCCCAATTCAATGCTTACCGAGACTTATAACTACACCTTGATATGTGAGTACCAGTTCGTTAGCAGTCCATCTCAGTCCGCATTATCCGATTCTTTATTTTCTCCTTTGTATCATACCAAGGACAACTACACTAACTAGTGGATATCCCCTGGGTAATCCACGCCGGGTTCTTGTGTTGGATCATGGGATTTGAGTACCTATGCCTAACCACCTTATAACTCCATAAATTTAAGTACATGGTCGGTCCTAAGGTGTATTCCATATAATCCAAACAAAGATCCATTGGAAATTTCAATCAAAGTGTTTGATATAAAATATCAAAAGATTTTACACTTTCCTAGTTTTTCATTATCAACTAAAAAAGGCTCCCCCTAAACAAGTGCACCAAAAATCGTAGTACATAGCTGAGGGTTGGAGTGCATTAGAGACCAATTTTACTTGAACACAAGTTAAATATAATATAGATTGCATTATAATCACATTTTTCTCCCCTTATCCAAAATGTAATCCCTTGATATTTTGGATATCAATTGATTAAACGTTCAAGGACAAAATGGTGGGGGGTGTTATAAAACACTATTAGAAACATTTAATGCCTCCCTCTCAAGTATTTGAGGGTATATAAGAACTGTGTGAGTAAATAATTTAAATTTTTTGAATTTAACTAAAAAATTCTTGAAATTTTATACTCGAGCACAACCTTAATTTAATCATAAGTCTACACTACATATAACAAATTCACAAGTTATAATATACGAAGACCTTCTGAGATAAGACCATAATATGACAAAAGTCAATAGTTCTTTGCAAAGCAGTCTGAGTTCAGTGTCCAATAGATTCACCCACCAATAGAATTTCTCTAAACCTCCTCATCGATCCACCTTTCCTTTACAGCTTGTATGATGTCCTAATCAAGAAAAGAGCCTTCTTTTTCTTTTCCAAAATTGCTCCATCTCTCTATTGGCAATTACTCCCTGTTGAAAATCTTGGTATATGTCTACGAGTGAAGGAATGAAGTCTTGTTAACGTGCCATCACTAAACTTGTACAATTCGTCGGAGCGCATCACCTGTTCCATTGTATTCGTCGTCGACATAAATGAAACCTTGAGGGTCTTTGTATGGAGTGTACGGGTGCCTTTTTCTAAGATCAGGTCTTGTAGTATCAGGCTTGGTGATGTTGATCTTCTTTTGGTAACTTTCAGCTCCAAGTTGAAGGTCCTCGACTCGCTTCTGAATAACCAGACTTCTGGTGAACATCCTTAGGGCTATTGCAAAGTCATCAACATCATCCCCTGATAGATTTATGAGCCATACTAAACAACAAGAATAACATAACCTCAATAGCAGTATCTCCAAGTCGTGGAAAGGCACCTTCCTTTGAATCCTGTATAATGCTGTTTCACTACTACAATCTCTTCCAAGTACCCGTATCCATGTTTCCTCATAACCTTGACATGAGTGACTGCCAGAATACGTTTTGTAGAATATACATCTCCTCTTGATTATATGCCTCTTGCATATGCATAGAAGGACTTACGTTATTGTCTCCAATATGAGATACCCTATAACGCATATGTATCATAAGCAACTTTAACAAGACTCCATATGTTTGGAACCATGTCTTCAATGCCTGGTAGATCATACTTAGCGGCCTTTATCTTGGTAGTAGACGTCATGTATGTCATAGTCGAAATTCCTCCTTGTAGATATTTAAGATCATTGTTGATGAAGAATTCGAATGGTAATCTTTGACGTTTTCCACGCGTGATCAAAGGAAGGGGTTTCGAAAGATAAAAAAGATAGTCACCTCCTTCAAGATTTTCCCAATCAATCGTTTCTGAAAGAGCCTTATAGCATTCTTCAAAGTCATATTCTAATTCAGCATAATTAGAGCGGGTGCCTTTGAGTAGTCTGAATGCTGGTCCTAGCAAGACTTCTTGAGTTAAATTCTTAATTTTCAGGCCATTCAAGACGTATGAAGAGAAGTCTATTGGAGTTCTCATCAATTCATCAAAGTCCTTCAATGATTTATCAGTAGAAGTGGAAGCTGCTAGAGTCATTAACTAATTTTTGGTTGGTCCTTCCTGAGTAGTCTTGCCAATATTCCAGTCAGGGTCTCTTGAACCAGTCACGTCCAGAGGCAGTCTCATTCCTTGGTTCATCTTCATTATCACACAGATTCCCTTCTTGATCTTGTGGCATGTCTGAGTTTGCAACCTTGAACACTAGTTCCTCTGATTGAACAGACTTTCCAGAAGATTTTGGTTGAGAATTGGTGCCTTTGTAAGAGCCAGATGTTGAATCTTTCTTTTTCGGACCAGTGGTTGGTTCTGCATCTTTGCTTAGCTTTCT
>BQNB010159563.1:0-14897 GCA_026074375.1 Tanacetum coccineum | reverse complement strand
CTTCGAACCTGTGTTATAGATTTTGGAAAAGGATGGGAAAGACACTTACCATTGGTAGAATTCTCCTACAATAACAGTTACCATGCCGGTATTAAGGCAGCACCATTTGAATCGTGTTATGTTGAAAGTATCACCTCGAAAAGGTGTCATTCGTTTTGGAAAGCGAGGAAAGCTTAACCCTCGGTACATTGGACCATTCAAAATCCTTGAACGGATTGGCCCAGTGGCATACAAACTAGAGCTTCCTGAAGAGCTCAGTAATGTCCACAGTACTTTCCACGTTTCTAATCTAAAGAAATGCCTATCTGACGAATCCCTTGTCATTCCAATGAAAGAACTTCAGCTTGATGATAAGCTCAACTTTGTGGAAGAACCCGTAGAAATCATGGATCGAGAAGTCAAACAACTGAAACAAAGTCGTATCCCTATAGTCAAAGTAAGATGGAACTCTAAGAGAGGACCAGAATTTACATGGGAACGTGAAGATCAAATCCGTGTTAAGTATCCCCATCTATTCTCAAACACCACTCCTGCATCCAACTAAATCTCGGGACGAGATTTCTTTTAAGGGAGGGAGACTATAACAACCCACAATTTTCATCAATGTAATTATCCATCTATTAAATTAGATGCAATTTTCATCAATGTAATATCTACTTATTAAATTAAGTACAACCATTTTCACGGGAAAAATTTTGCTTTCATTTCAACTATGTAACGTAACTTACATAGCAAACTAAACGAGCTCACGCAACAACCAATGCCAACTATAACTATGTTTATATCATGTAAACATCCTAATATGTCAAGTCTATGTTCTAATATCATTTTTACCAAATATATACTATCAATCTAACATACTATTTCCAACATTATATCAAAACAAGCATTATACGTTAACGTTTATTCCAAAAACCCTAATTTCAAGTTGAAACAAGTGTACAAGTATTCAAGGCTTATGTACAAATACCCTAGCACAACTTTTGAATATATTTTCCCTCCTAAACCCTAGTATAACCTTTTAAAGCATAATATACAAGCTAATCATGCCTAAAAACTAAATTAGGTCATTTAAGCTCCTAAATCATGTTTAAAAAACCCCCCTTCCACCACTTTAACACAAAGCTTCAGCCACTTAATACTGATTCTAACTTTAACCTAATCCCTAAGTCCTTTCTAAACCCTAATCCTAACCTAATCTACATGAAATACCTTAAAACCTAAAACTACATACCAAATGCCCCTTAACCTTAAAACATACCTCAAGCACCTCCCTTGCATTACCATGACCTCACTAAGCAACCACCCTAGCACCTCCCTCACACCACCATCATCACCACATCACTAACTTGGGCACCAAGGTGGTTTGTCACCTCCTTAGTTAGCCGTGACCTCCCACCACTGGTATGTGCTTAATTACACATACCATTTTCCATTAAAAACGGACTTAAATGATCAAAAACGTACCAAAAAATACATTGTATTTGTATGTTTTGCATTTATATTGTGCAGGACGAATATTCAAGAAAAGGAATAAAACGAAGTCAAAACAATAAAACTGAGCACAAGAACGGAAAGAGCGTGAAAAAGCCAAAAAATCAAAGCCAAGAAGTCAAAGTCTAATAGTCACCAAAAAGTTTCAACCAGTCAAAAGTCAAGTCAAAGACGGAGCCGAAAACGAAGAAATCTTAAATGGGTCCACCCGTACCCATCTAATGGGTCGGGTCAGCCCATTAAGACATTACATGAAGACTTAAATGGTTAATAAACCATTTTGGGCCCAAAACAAATCCAAAGCCCAAAACCCTCACAAACACTTAACTGTGTTAAGCCCACAATAGGGTTGTTAAGTCCGTTAGTCCATAAAGGATTGTGGGTGCAAACATAACATACAACCTCAAGGGCCATTATTTCCAAATCCCTTATAATAATCTCACCACAAGGACCTTCATTGCAATACAACTACACAAGTTAAAGGGCCAAACCTGTTATTCCCCCAAACTTTCACCCTCTATCATCAAAACAAATAAAACCTCTTTTTCTCGCCAAGCACAAAAACCAATATTGTTCACCCATCACTTTCCTTCACCCTGCAACCCCACGACAAAACATCACCCTCCCAATCCAACCCCACCTCACATGGTTAATTTCCACCTTGGCAATCCTCAATTACCCAATTCGACAAGGGATAAAGACAAAGATTCAATGGTTGAGATGATACGACTTGGGCACCACTCAAGATTAATGGCTTGGATTGATTTTTGACTTACCTCACACAATAAACACACCCTTCTTTCCTCTCACAAAGAAAGCACAAGAAGGAAGAAGACAAGGAATGAAGACTTAGCTCGAATTATATAACAGATTCATTGTAAGCCTTTAGGAGGCACCTAGTTAATTTTTCAGCTTATTTTTACTTAAATTTTTTACTTAATGCATTTTTAATTCCCAAGTCTTGTAACCCATTTAATTTTTGATGAAAATTTGAGTTTTTAAGTTATAAAGTCTAAGTTTCAATTCCTGTTTTTACTTATTGATTAAATCCTTTCACTAAGCTACTTTTAAACAAACTCTTAGTTAAGCATATATAGATAATCGGTTTTTATTTAAAAGTTAAGTACTTAAGAAAATTTTACAAAAAACCAAAAAAATCCACTCTCTAAATTACCACAGCTTAATTTGGAAGATAAGCCAGAAATAGAAGGGCTTATGGACACCACTAGCTTGTCTTTTGACAAGCTAGAGCTTGTAGATTAGCTTATTATTAAGCTTGTTTGCCCTGTTTAAGCAAGGGCTTTGTAAGTTTTTATTTTTCAAATTTTAGCTTATTTACTGTTCGTGTGCTTATTCCTGGTTATTATCTGCTTATTATGCTTATTAGTGTCTTCATTTGCTAGTAAATGCTTATTTGTTAGTTAGATTTCATTTATTTAAGTTTTCATTTAGTGTGTCCATTTTAGCTTGTAAAATTGCTTATCTTAGTTTGCTTATTTTTAGTGCTTATCTCTTGTTGAACATTGCTTATTATTGCTAATATTGGAAAATTAACATCTGTTTTCAATTAATATAGCTTAAATCTTCTAAAAATCTCTTATAATTGGTTTTGAAAAACTTAAAATGGTGTTTGGTTTAAGAGTCAAAGTGGGTCAGATTTGCTTAAAAACTAATTGGGTCACTTGGCCAACTTTGACAAGCCTTCTTTAAGTCATAATAAGCTGTTTTTAAGAATTTTTGAGTTTTAAAGTTTGTTTTTAAGCTATTTCTATAAGGCACTTAAATATGTGGTCTTAAAACAGATTTAAGTGGCTTTTTTTATTAAGCTTTTGAAAAAGTCTTTTTAAGCATTGTTTTAGACTTGTTTTTAGTGTTAAAATACAGAATACATGTGCTGTTTAAGTATGCCTAGGTCTAGTTAAGTCTTTGTTAAAATCTGTCTAATTTACTAAATGTTGAAAAACAGCTTTTTCAATTAGCCTTTTTATGCTTATTCTGAGTTTTAAAATGATTTTTGATTATTGATATGTGTTCTTTGATGTTTGAATTTGATCTGTTTTGAGGTCCCAAGTCCATAAGGATCCATTAAGGGGCTTAAAATTAAGCCCAAAAGTACCTCTATAGGCTGTTTGTATAACTGATTTGGCTAAAAAGCTTATTGGTTTTTTAAGGCCTCTCAGCTCATTGTCCTTTGATTATTTTGTTCATATGTGCTTATTAGGTGTATGTACTTATCTGTTTTTGCTTATTTTGTAGTTTCATTTACTTATTGTGTTTTAAAAGGCGCACCATCTTTAGCTAATAGACTAGTGTTAAAAAACCATTTCTGTCAGCCTTCTTTGGCTTATTGCCAGCTTATTTTGAATCTTTGTAAAAAGTTGCTTTTTTAAAAATTGTTATCTTTGCTTATTTTATAAGTTTTAAAATAAAATAAAATAAAATGTTTTCAAAAAAAGGGAAGGCATGGGGGTTGAACCCATGACCTCTCTCCCTTTGCACACACACGTCCCAAACAACACACACTAACCATTGGCAACAGTAGGGCCATCTGGTTTACATTTGCCACATTTATTACTTAAACCATATTTAGCCTTTTTCCTTAACAGCGCATTTAAGCTTATTTCATGCTTATTTGTTCAGCCAATTTTCAAGTTTGTATTTTTCCTAGATTCCCCATAGTTAGAAGTACTTTCTGTAATTTTTCTGAATTTTTATAAATTAGTTTGCTATTTTTAATCATTTTATTTCATTAAATCTGTTTTTAATTCATATTAAATTAAATAAAAATCAAAAAAATATAATTCTTTTTTTTAAATTTTCTTTTATCATTTAGGACTTAGGAAAATTAAATTTTCATTCGTAGGGTTAAAATTGTAGAATTTAGGTTTTTAATGAACGGGTTTTGATCCCGTTAACGTTTTTAATTTCGTTTTGCATTCGTTTTTAGTATAGATTCCCTTTTAATCATTTTTCTCGTAGATATAGAAAACCCAATCCAATTCTTGATTATTCAAGCATAAATCCCAAACCTAAACTCGATTTTTCATTCACGCCTCGTCGGGACACGACCCGGAAAGGTTTTTAGGGTTTTGCTTTGGTTAAAAGTGAAATCCTTTTAAAAGCCTTACGGAATACTTATCATTGATAACTTTGAGATTTATCCTTATTATATATTGATATTAAATATATTTTTTATATATTGTATTTATAGGTTTAAAAAGGTGTAGTTTCGAAGAAGTCAATTTTTGGCGCCGCTGCCGGGGAGGTGTGTACGATTATCGAGTTGAAGTTTGTTGTGCCTTGAATACCCTTCCTCGTGAAGTTATCATTTGCGTTTGTGAATATTTTCTTCTTATTATTATAAAAATATAAAATTTAAAAATATTTATTTTCTCGATTTTTTTGAATATATTATCAAATAATCACAAATACTTTTCCTAAAGTATTTGAAATACCAAAAATACAAAAAGACTAAAACTTGCCTTTGTGTCACTTGTGAAGTACGGCTCACCTTTAAGAGATTAACAAACTATAAGAGGGGTATAAGGAGGGTTGTTCTGAGGAACTACGACCCGAAAGGAGAAGGTTTTTAATAGCTTCGCGCTTTCCCGGCTCCTCCGTCTCCTTGCTGGTTGTTTTTTAGAGAGCTACCGTGAGCAAGTTGATTTTTGGTATTAAGGTTTTTTGGTCCCATTTTTGTCCTAAAAATATATGTTGTTTAAAAACTCAAAAAACCAAAAATAATCTCCTTTAACCTCTTTGCCATTTAATTCTTTTCTTAACCCTCTATATTGTTTAATTCTTATGACGTCACTCGATTATCGTTTCAATCACCTCTTCACAATTAAAGAGTGTTCGTCTTATGGATCTTTGTATAATAAAGAATGTTGTTGTTCAAATATGAGTTTCGTTGGCAAATTTGTTCATGATTCTAATAAAGCTCCCGGATCTCACCACCACTTTCCCCCACACGTTTTCATCCAACACAACGGTCATTGCTTTCACTTGTAAAAGTGTGTTAGAAGATGGTGAAATTTTGCCTACGATGTCTTGCTTGAAGTGTGGAGTGGTCTTAGCAAAGGACTTTGTTTGATTTGTGCTTCAAGATATGGAAATAATCCGAATCCGAATTCTTTAATGATTCTCCAAATATTTCTGAATTCGTTTCCAATAGTCCTCCCCTAATCGATCCATATTGTTGTCTTCGGGTGTGGTTGATTCGTTAGACTGTAGCATTTTATCCGTGTTGTAAATTGTGAGTTTTGTGGGACGGTGCTCTTTTATGGCTATAATTGTCCGCCTGCAAAAGTTACGACTTTATCTCTTTCCGGGAAACCATGCCAATCAAAACGTTGATGAGTTCCCACAAACTTTGCCAAGTTTTCATCCGACATGCTATTCTGGAGATGAAAATTCATTCACTTATGATTCCATCTTGTTTTTGTGCATGATTCTACCTAAACCACTCACAACCCCCAACGTATTCTTGTGTGTATGTCGGGACAACGTGCTCTTATGGTTACGATTGTCCACCTTAAGTTCCGTTTATCTATAATCTGGAACCGTGTTACAATCAAGACTTTAATTTCTCATAAATTTCAAAGGTTTTACAACAAACAATATATTTGTTGTACCCGCTGTGGGGGCCTGCATGAGACTTTCAATGTCAATAATTGATCTTCGATGAGCCTTATTGTGATAACTACGGGGGGACTATATGAGTTTCATTGTCCAACCCGATGAATCAAAATTATTACGAATCCTATCGTGCTATGATTATAATTCTTGTCAGTTTTGACCAAATTCATCCCCGCAGTTTTCCATACTATAGCATCCTCAGATCCCCCAATAAGATATCATTATAAAGTTTGCAATCTATGTTTGAAGAATTTCGTAAACGACAGCCGGCGGCTAATATTGATCAATTACCTCCTCAAGAAATGAGTATCCAAGATATGAAGGATCTGAAGCAGCAGTATTTAGATGAAATGAAAAGTTTAATTAATGAAATTCAAATTAAGGATTATCGTAATGAGAAGATTGATATTTAGTATAGAAGGGAATGTGAAATTAAGATTGACGAGCTTAAACAAAATTTCAATGGAATGAGTATTGAAATTAGGAAAAAGGAGAAAGAGCTTCTGCAACAAGAGCAGACAGCATATGTTAGAACTTCGCAATGGTTCAATTTTATTGATGATGATGACGACGAGTATTCTTTTGCTACACAAGAATATCTCAAGAAATTCTCCTCCGCAATCACACCCAATTTACCAAAATTGGACTCTCTTATAATGGAGGATAAGCATCTCGACACTATTCCGGCAACAAAATCGGACGAATTAATAAAGTCTAGTGTTGAGGACCTTGTCCATACCCCAAGTGAGTCCGATGGTATATCCGAAAGTGAATATGATTTGCCCGTTTGTGATGATTCTTCTCCGAAAAAGGATGAGGTGTTAGATGATATATAACAACCCACAATTTTCATCAAATGTAAATATCCATCTATTAAGTTAGATTCAATGTACTATCTATCTATTATATATGAACCACCTTTTTCAGGGAAATTTTTCGCTTTATTACATTACTTGCATTACCAATATCTCAATATGCAATGTAACTTGCATAACTAAAGTTAACGAGCTCACGCAACCTACCTATGGCAATCCTATCTACATATATGTCAAGAAAACATCATAATATAGTCAAGTTCATTATCTTAATATCTTTTTTACAATAGTACATTACTCATATAATGTATAACATTTGCGCGTTATTTCAAAAAATTGCTTTAAACCATTATCGTATACCTCTAAACCCTAATTTCATGAAAGGTTAATATCTAAAGTGAATGTACAAGCTACTAAATCATATGTACAAGTAATATAACATCTCATTTGAAATATAAACTCCCTCCAAGTCAAAGTACAAGTCTTTAAAAGCACAATGTACAAATCATTAAGCATGACATCCAAAATAGCCGTTTTACCTCTGTTTTCATTCTAGTTTCTTCACCACCACTTTTGTACAAGCTACTACACTCAATATACAATGTATAAACCCTTATTTATTTTTAATCATGGGAAGCTCTCACACATATTTTTACACTCAAAACCCTAATTCAAAACTATAAACCCTAAAACCGAGCTAGTTTCTAAACCATGACCCGTTTCTTTGTTTTTATCTTTACTAAACCTAAACCAATACTCAAATAAGTTGTAATAACATAAATTAAAACATTACAAATCACATTCCATTATCTAGAAAACCCTAATTGAACCCTAATTTGAACTTTTGACCCGTTTACTCATTTTCGCCTATTTTAAACCCAAACCACCTATCAATTCTTGTTAATAATCCTTAATACAAGTCTTGTGAACAATATATCTATTTTATTATCTCACTAATAAGGGGGGGGGGGGAGTACACGAAATGCAAGCTTAAAAACTCAATTTGAGCCCTAACCAACCCGCGACCCTATTCTTTGCATTTTGACCCATTTTGAAAGTTACTCTTGCACTCAAGCACCTTAGTGACCATTCTACTTCTATTCTAAGCAGCTTATAAAGCTACTTGATGCATTCCTTGGCTAGAAAAACAACCAAATCACCTCCCTTTGTCCCTAAGTTAGCCGCGACACCACAAGAATGATCCACATCCTTCTCTTTAATTTCTAACTTGCATACTCACTACCTAGCCTCTCCAACTCAGTACCTAGCCTCTCCACATCACCCCCCACCTGTCCTAAGCTTGGGTACTAAGTTTCTTGGCCTCCAAGTTGAGTTCGACTATAAATAGGAGGGTAAACCCCGCATTCTCATTCATCCCCCACTTCTTCTTTCTATAACCCATAATAGCAGCAAATATTTGCTTAAGAAGGTCCTAAGAAGTCTCAAGATCAGAAGTGAAGCAAAAGAAACCAAGAAAAGAAGCCCCAGAGTCGTTATTCTAGGCGTACATATGTTCATATGATCTTGCTTAAACTCTTGTTAAAAGCTTTGAACTCAAAAACATATGTGTTTTACCTTTTTGATCCAAATCGAGCTCATGAAACCCTAATTTCATGTTTTTACTTAATCTATAAGCTAAACTTGTAAAATATTGTTATATTCTATCCTAATAAGCTTATCTAACATTATAATAAGTACTTTATTATGTTTTGAAAGAATTTGATCTTAAAACCCGCGCGTTTTCATTTTGAAATGCTAATTTGACCCGTTTTGATTTCTAGCTTAACGAATTGTTATTTGGAAATTTTGTTACGTTAAACCTTCATATTTTAGCTTATATTAATAAGCTATAACCTGTAAATTACTTTTAATATTGAAAAATATCATTATTATGGATTTTGGACTTGTTTTGTGAATCATTTCCATGCAAAGGGTATATACTGTAACTTTTGAAAACTTATAAGTACAAGGACTATTTTTGCCATATTTCTAAAGTTATAACTATAGGGGTCTATTATGTCACTTTCCAAAGTGCAAGGTTTAGTTTGTAGATCTTTTAAACTAGAAGGACCAAACTCGTAAAAGTGCAAACTCCAAGGGTATATTTTACCATTTTTCATTCTTAAGGGTGTAAAATGTAACATTTTGAAAAAATATAAAAATGTGTTCAAAACATTATAAGACATATAACTAATTACGCTTGACGTGCTTATCATTTCTAGATATTAATCAAAACGCTTAAAACGATTATATCGTAATCACATTAACTAGGGAGGTGTTATATAGAGGTTCATCTTGGTATTACGTGATGACAAAGTTTGTTGGGTTTACGATTTAATTGTGCCCTAGCTCCTCAATGTTTACTGTATGCCTCTGAATTATGTTGGCCCGAACGGTGATTACAATACTCCATATAACTCAATCAAAGATGATATTCATTATAATGTAAAACATATTCAATCAAACTAAGACTTGACATATTACCCCAGGTTGCGTGTGACGAAGCCGTTACTTTCATTCCATATACCTTTGCTATCCAATCATTTTCCCTATACTGTTAGGTGAGTCATAGCACTAGCATTTCAATATTTTAAATATTTTTTAAACCCGCGAGGGGGTTACATGCTATAAACCAAAATGCAATTATTTCTGTATGCTGTCTGATTTTTTTATTGCCTAAGTAACTATTTTGCCTTTAAGTCCTTAATATCATGAACCGTTAATTACTCTATGGAGTGAGCGCGAATGTTGTGAATAGATCTATTTGGGTTGGACTCCCCGTTGGTGTACCTAGTCATACCGGTAACCAATTGCATATCATTAGAATATAACTACGGGTGTTTTGGCAAAGGCACCCGTTAGGGCTATAACGTATCAAACATATCCCAAGGCTTCGGATTCATGAGCTAATGGCAAAAATATTGTTTTATAACGGGTGTAAAACAACGTAACCCAATATCGAATTTGCATTCAATTTATTTAACTTAAACCTATGAATTTCACTCAACCTTTGTGTTGACTTTTTAGCATGTTTTATCTCAGGTAATTAAGCAACTTATGGCATGGGCTCGGAGTGGCACTGGATTTGAAGATGGCTAAATTTTTATCATTCAAACTAATTACATTTTCTTTAGATTCTGGAACCTGTTGCCTATTAATGGCATTTTGTAAAACTCTGATTTAATGAATGATAACTACATTTTCCAAAACGTCTCTTTTGAGTCGTTTTCTATGATTATGACTGTTGTACTATGAAGTAATACCCCAGATTAGCTTCCGCTGCTATATGTAAAAATGGGGGTGTTACATGATATCATTTCAATTCCACCGGGAAATGGTAATGATCATTTTAATGCCGAATCTAGTCTAATTGAATCCGTGCTTAATCAGTGTTATCGTGTTATGTTTACTTAGATGATTTCATTCTCAAAGAGTCTCGCTAGTGAACTCGCTCATTATAGTTCCAATTCCTCCGGTAAGTTGTTGTAGCTGACTTTGATATGAAGGCGATTTCCAATTTTTATTTGATATATTTGATGTATGTTAATCTCTTTTCCTCGCCTTTTCCCAAGAAACATTAAAGATGATTCTGAAACTGTCATCAATTCCACAATGATTATTCTTCGAGTGATAACGATTCGCTTTACAGTGACGACATCGATTATGTTGAGGCATCACCTCCCAATTCTAAGCTCGTTAGCTTAGAGGTGGTTGGAGATTGGTTCCCGAATTTGGTGGGTTTAATACCTGTTATCTTTCTACAAATCAAGACGATATTCTTCGTGGAGAATTGTTTGTATGTCATCTTTTATTGCTTAGATCGAAGCAAATTAAAAGATAATCCCACTCCATCTTCGATTTTGTGACCAAGTTTCCTCCACATCTCTTAACTTTTTATTGGTGGAGGACTAACACCTTGATAAATTCATTACCCGAATCTGAACCTTTGCTTTATTCTTGAAAGAGATTTAAGTAGTGCAGCTTCCACTTCTTATTAGGATTTATCTCTTCTAGATTATGGAAGCATTTTTTGTGATAGTGAGGCCCGAAATTTGGGAAATTTCACTATGGATGTGGTGGAAGATATTTTTGATAATCCAACAAGAGAACCAAGAGTTCATGTGCCTAATGTTTTACCCACCCATCCCACCCTTCAACTGGATTCGGATTTCACTCTTTTTAGTGATTCCCTCGGATCCGACCTTGCAGTTTCTTTTCCTTCCTGAACTAGAAACAAGATTTTCTATCCAGGGATATTCATTGAAGTCCAATCCAAGAGATTTCTATCACCGAATGAATTTTCTATCTCATTTATCCGTGATCCTCTTTCTCCAGTGTTTGACACTTTGCTCCCATTCTCATCCGAAAATGAGAACAACGTTTTCAATCCTGGTATTCTTGCTTCTAATGAGGAGAAATCTCCTCATCTCTTATCTCATCGGGGCTTTAAAGCTTTCCAGCTCATTTCTGAAAGCCCGATGATGATCTATGGAGAGAACATTCCTATCTTGGATGTTCCATTTCTCCATTTCTATCCTCCTTGACCAGCTCAAGTATGGGGGATCGAGTCAGGCTCAAGACTCGATTAACAAAAATAAGCGCTTCGTAGGTGGCAACCCATGCTTATCCTAATATAATTATATAGTAGTAATGAATAAGTGTGTTGTGAGAGAGGCTCGCCTCTTCCATTTTCCGTGTTTCGTGTTTTGTATTGTATGTCCAGGATTGTCCCGGATTTTTGAAGTCTCTCGTGCTCGCGGTTTTTGTCCTTCGATCACTCGAGCTTCACATCCTCAGCTTCATTTTGGGAATCCAATATCCAAATCTTATCGACTAACGTTTATCTTTGAGCATACTTAATAAACGGCTTTAGATATACGTAGAGATCCTTCTTAAAACATTGAGGACAATGTTCAGTTCTAGTATGGGGGATCTTTCGATTTGATTGTGCCTGCAGTCGTTGTTTTCACGTAATCCCGTTTTTACCACCAAAATTTAAAAAAATATTGTGATTTTGTGCAAAAATTAAAAAATTCCAAAAATAAAATAAGTGTTTTGTCATAATTTTGACTTTCCTGCTGGGTAGAATAAGAATAAATTTTGACTCGATCGAGCGTGTTGAGCTCTAGCTTGTTCCTTAACTTTTAGACTAAGCATTCGCGGATCTTTGCGAAGAACGAAAAATGATAGAGTTAAGTATGAGTTGGATGCTAAACAAGGATTATTTGGAAATCTTAAGAGCTCATAAGTGTAGTTTGTGGCTTTTCTCTCCCATAAGCTTCTAACCGGACTAATAATACGTGCTCTTTTCAAAAATTAAACTTAAATCAACAATTTTTGAAGTATAGTCGATATCAATAATTTTAGTTCAAATTTATACTTAAATTTTCTAAAAAGAAATTTTCTCTATATCGTGGTATTAAAAAAATGAGGTAATAATAAAAAATAAAAAAAAATTAATAATAATAACTGTGGGCTAATAAAAGTTTACTGCATCTTGCCGGCTCACAACCGATGTTGCAGTCTTCTAAATAAGGCCCATAGTAAGAATAATAATCCGAGACTGATAAAAGTTTGTTGCATCTTGCCGGCTCACAACCGATGTTGCAGCCTTCAAAAATGTCAAGGATTACCGTTGCTTAAATAAGTGTAATTGTATTAATGATAAGTGAAATGTGGAAATAAATATAGGGAAAATCTTTTTTTCTTTAATTTAAATATATTTTTGAACTAAGACTAATTTGCTTTAGTTGTAGTTTTTCTATGTATAAACGGGAAGTCCAAGGGTTTTTAATCCGAAGGTCCGTGAGTCCCGATACTAGTCTCTGTGAGGTGTCAAAAGCCTGGTCACTTAGCCGCAAGGTTGGGATGTGTCGAGACGAAAGTCGCTACATGGGATGATCTCGCCTTCAAACTCATTATTCTTGGGTGGAACGTGAAGCTTAGAAATAATGCAACTTTCTAAAAGTGTTGATCTATGGTTGAAATTTGAAATTAGCACACTCACGTAACATATAATAATTGTCGGGAGGAAAAGTTCACAAATTGCAAATATGAGTAGTGTTAGCATTTTAACTTGTATTTAATCGTGATTTCGTTTTAAGCTTAGTTGGGACAAGTGAAAAATCAAGGACGATGAATTTATCCGTTGGACATCTATAGATTATTTTATAGGCGCTTCTTGTTTTATGATCCTTAAAGTTAAAAAAATAACAAAAGTCAAACATGTTAGTTAGTTGAGAAAAAGAAAAATACAACAATATTAGTGGTAGTTAGTGTAAATATGTAAAAATGGCCAAAACGGGACTTGTCGAAGCTATTGATTCCTTAGTTCCTCTTGATGAACACTTAGCTTCTTTTCGAGATTATTAGTCGAGGGGGGTTGAGATTTTTAGTTTTCTTAAGTGTTTACTTATAACATTGCGTGAGGACACGGAAATATCTTAGTATGGGGGATTTTGATATGTGCTTAATTAGACATACCATTTTCCATTAAAAACGGACTTAAATGATAAAAAACGTACCCAAAAATACATTGTATTTGTATGTTTTGCATTTGTATTGTGCAGGTAACATATATTCAAGAAAAGAAAAAACAACAAAACCGAGCACGAGAACGGAAAGAGCGTGAAAAAGCCAAAAAGTCAAAGCCAAGAAGTCAAAGTCAAAAAGTCAACCAAAAAGTCAACCAGTCAAAAGTCAAGTAAAAAACGAAGCCGAAAACAAAGAAATCTTAAATGGGCCCACCCGTACCCATCTAATAGGCCGGGTCAGCCCATTAAGACATTACATGAAGACTTAAATGGTTAATAAACCATTTTGGGCCCAAAAGAAATCCAAAGCCTAAAACCCTCATAAACACTTAACTGTGTTAAGCCCACAATAGGGCTGTTAAGTCCGTTAGTCCACAAAGGACTGTGGGTGCAAACATAACATACAACCTCAGGGGCCATTGTTGCCAATTCCCTTATAATAATCTCACCACAAGGACCTTCATTGCAATACAACTACACAAGTTAAAGGGCCAAACCTGTCATTCCCCCGAAACTTTCACCCTCTATCACCAAAACGAATAAAACCTCTTTTTCCCGCCAAGCCCAAAAACCAATACTGTTCACCCATCACTTTCCTTCACCCTGCAACCCCACGACAAAACATCACCCTCCCAATCCAACCCTACCTTACATGGTTAATTGCCACCTTGGCAATCCTCAACCTTGGCAATCCTAAACAACACCATTGGAAAAAGATTCAATGGTTGAGATGATACGACTTGGGCACCACTCAAGATTAATGGCTTGGATTGATTTTTGACTTACGTCACAACAACAAACACACCTTTCTTTCCTCTCAAAAAGAAAGTAAAAGAAGGAAGAAGACAAGGAATAAAGACTTAACTCGAATTATATAAATAGGTTTCATTATAAGCCTTTGGGGGCACCTAGTTAATTTTTCAGCTTATTTTTACTTAAAGTTTTTACTTAATGCATTTTTAATTTCCAAGTTTTGTAACCCTTTTAATTTTTGATGAAAATTTAAGTTATAAAGTCTAAGTTTCAATTCCTGTTTTTACTTATTGATTAAAGCCTTTCATAAGCTACTTTAAACTCTTAGTTAAGCATATAAGTAATCTGTTTTTATTTAAAAGTTAAGTACTTAAGAAAATTTTACAAAAAAAACCAAAAAAAAATCCACTCTCTAAATTTCCACAGCTTAATTTGGAAGATAAGCCAGAAATAGAAGGGCTTATGGACACCACTAGCTTGTCTTTTAACAAGCTAGAGCTTGTAGATTAGCTTATTTTTAAGCTTGTTTGCCCTGTTTAAACAAGGGCTTTGTAAGTTTCTATTTTTCAAATATTAGCTTATTTACTGTTCGTGTGCTTATTCCTGCTTATTATCTGCTTATTTAGGCTTATTAGTGTCTTCATTTGCTAGTTAATGCTTATTT
>BQNB010159561.1:0-14898 GCA_026074375.1 Tanacetum coccineum | reverse complement strand
TGTCTCTCACATAGTTGATTTAGATTTATTCAAGTTAGCTATTGTCTTACAAAGGCTATATAGATCCAAAACAAGGACCTACACACCTTTATAAAATGGAAATCTTCTATGTCCACTAGTGGAAACTCACGTAGATGAAGAAAAGTGAGTTAGTGGGTAATTATTAACATAGAAGTAGGTTTAGTTATTCATCTTACGCCGGAAAGGCATGACATCAAAATCACTATGGATGAAACAAACTTCTTTCGACTACGACGTCCGCATCGCCTACACGTCTACAATATACTTCGTCTATCGAAATCTTCTCATCAATCTTTAAGTCCATTCTATTATTCTATCTTTTATCATCTTTCAAATATTACAAAACGTGACAATTAATTATTTCATCCGAAGTAATTAATTTATTCAATTGATAAGAAGTTGATTGAAAACGCAACTAAATCCTTTCTCAGCTTGACAACTTGATTATTTCGTCTGAAGTAATCAAAGTATTTTTAATTAACGAAAGGTTAATTAAAATGTCAATTAAATTTCGTCAATCATCTCTAAACCATCTCTCGATCCAAAAAATATTGACAACTTAATTATTTCATTGGAAATTATTTAAGTTTACTTAACCTAATGAAAAGTTAACTAAAAATGTCATGTATTTTTTTCTCGTCTTCAACTTCATTCCTTCGACGAATAGAGTATATAAAATAATATTACTAGTACCTCCCGACGTATTTTGATAATTGTATATTTACAAAACTAGTCAAAATCAAAAAAAAAATTCTCAGACATGCGGCCCCCTTAAAACTAAGGAGACCGGCCGTGTTAAAGTAGGCGCCCCCCTTAATAATTAAGGGGACCGACCTACTAAAATCACCAAACAACCCTTTCCTTCTGCAAAACCGATTACCAAACACCCATTTAAAATTCCTTCTTCTCCCCTGCTGTTGTGTGACGAAAACCAACACCCAAAACCATCAAAATTCAAACCTTCAAACACTCATTCGACCAAAATTCGCAAGGGGCAAACACCAATAACAAGATTAGCAACCTCCATTGTAAGATTTCCAACACTTTTTTTTTCAATTTCATCCAATTTTGCTCTTACTCAAAATTAGGTATTTTTCATAACTTTTATAAATTTTTTTATGATTAAGTCTAAGAAATCCATAAATATAATGATTCCCGTAGTCATAGGATTTCAAAATTGTCAATAGGATTAAGTCACTAATTCGTTTGGATTTCGAAATTTTATATACATTCTTTTTCGAATTTTTTTTTTAAATTTCAAAACATGATTCTATACATTGTTGATTCATGCCAAAAACACGTTAAAATGATTATACATTGTCTTTCAAAACATACATTCCTAAAGGCATATTTTTGTCTTATAAAAATAAAAGGGTGTTTGGTTCGTTTCTTATGATTGATTTTTAGAGTCAAAATGACCATCACTATATTTTTATCACTTGTATAAACACATAACTAACATGTACAAGTCATCAAGATATATAATTCATATATATTTTGATACATTTTGTAAAATGTATAAAATAAAGGGGCGTTTGGTTTAACGTTTTAAAACATAGTGTTGAGTCAAAACAAAACCATTTAACTCTCACCAAGTCAAAAAATGATGAACTAATATTTGTCAATAAAATATACAACTTAACGTATATCTTTCGACAATTTTAGTCAAGTCTTGTATTGATAAGGGAGTGTTTGGGTCATTTCCCAGATATTGAAATATATAACTAATATATATTCTTTGACACCCTAGATTAAGTACCATTTAATATCCTTAAATGTCTTCCAAAATGTATGTACGATTTTTAGAAATCAAGTTAGCTGGTAAAATATGCAAGACCATTTCTATTCCCCCCCCCCAAAAAAAAAAATTAAGTCCCCCCCCCCCCCCAAAATTGTACGTGCCAAAGTAGGATCACAAATATCCAAAATATGTATCCACTTTAATATTCAAGTGTTTATAAAACCATGATTACCATTAACTTTAATTCAATGAACATTGACGAATACTTGTATGTATGTCACATTATTCAAGGCATATAAAAAAGTGTACCCATCGTAGGTGTTCCCTCCAAGAACACCCGTTGCGAAATGAAAAACAATAATTTACCCAACCACCATGGTGTTCCCTCTAAGAAACTCCCGGGCATTAATGAAAAAATATATGATACCCATCATAGGGTGATCCTCAAAGAACACCCGGGCCAGTAATGATTGGTTTACCCCGTAGCGCCAATCCAATCGGATCCTACACGGTATAGATACGTGCGTAACTCCCATGATAGCTAGTCACCCACCGAACGGGATTGTTCAATCCCAAATAGATCTATCTTATAACATTTCAGCAGCTCACACTCCTCCAAAGTGAGTTTACAGTTCTATAGCAACCATAAGCTAATCCATAATCATAAAAGTATAAGTATGCGCTTACGTTCAAAAAGTAAACCAATATCGTATCCCTCTCGAAGCTATAATAAATGATATGTAAACCAAAACAGGTAATCAACCATGTAAATGCGTTTGTAAACATGTATGCAAACGAGTTGAAAATGAGCACGTAACGAGTTTAAATCAAACACGTAATTGAATTTGTAACAAGCATGTTCTCACCCCAAAATATATGTAAAACATGTAAAACGTGGGGCTATGAACTCACCTTGATGTTGAAGAACGATTGATAGGTAGGCATCTAATTCACTTTGATGATGAAGAATGACTGATAGATAGGCATCTAATATGCACAATACGAATGGAAGATGAAGCTGCCTGACCGAGAAGATGCAGCTTAACTTAACGGCTAAGTCCCACTAGCCTAGGATAATATGTTTGGGTTCCCCGGTGAATTGTTATGTCAACGCGACGCGTTGATAAAGATTTAGATTTAATCTTTGAAATGGTTTGGTGGTTGGTTAAATAAATAAATTTAGAATATTCCCAAAGTGTGTAATATATATACTTTATATATTACATATGAAAAATAACCCTTATATAATTCTTACCGTGAATTATATTAATAAAGAAAAACAACTCAAGGATTAATGTGAACTGTATAATACTTTGCAAGTATTATATAAAATGTGTGAATAAATAATTAAACCTAATTATTTTGACAGCAATTCAATTGGTAACAGACTTTGAATAAAAGCAGACAAATGTCTTAATATTATAAATTAAACAACCGATGTTTGTAACCGTTCATAACCATTATAAAATATAAATTAATATTTTATAAATTATGTTTCGTTTCTTTGACAAGTCGTATCTAAAACGGTTATCTCAATGTAAAAGTATAGTTTTTCGTTCGTTGTCAAGTTATGATGTAGTTATATTTTAATATACATTAAAATATAACTTTAATGTCTTTATCGGTTTCTAAAATATTATAAGTTTTAGTAAACCATTACTAAATATAGAAATTTATATAAAATTTCTTCATGACTTTCCCGTTTATATAACGTTTTCCGTTTCCTTAAAACTCTACTCTTTCCCTTTAATCAATATATATTGAAATCGTTCGTTTTTCAATATTTCAAATGCACGCGATTTCTAGTTATAATATATGTGTTGCAAGTATTCACGTTTCCATTTTTCCAATTCCCGCATTTATCAGATATGACATATATATTCACGTTGTTATATCGAAACTCACAAACTAATAAATATTGTATTACCCTTAACCGCCCCTTTGGTTCCGATTTATAAATTATAAATCTCGTTAAAATTTTATATTCATAAAATTTTAATATATATTTATTGTTAATTCATCTTAACTCACTTAATAAATATTATATTTATTTAACCATTAAAAACCACCAAATAATATTTATCCAGTTTTAATATTTATTAAAACTTAAGTTATTTTCGTTTGTCGTTTTGATAATATAAACCAAACAAACCCTCGTTGTTTCCTCGTTGATCCAAACGCGCCCTACTCGTGCCAAACTCAAAACAAACACCCCTACTTGCTATAAACCCAGCCACCCTGTCGACTATTGACCGCGAAACAAACGCGGCCTAGAATATGCTTAATCCGAACCAAACACCCCCGTTTGGCTGCACTATACAAAGGGCCCTAATTTGTTACTAAACCAATCGCCCTAATCCCTAAAGAACCCAACGCAGCAGTGGCTGTTTCGCAGCCAACCCCAACAGCCCCGGCTGTTAAACCCAAGACCAACGGCCCTTCGTGGTGCTTATTTCAAAACCAGCACGCAAACCAAACCATTCTTCAGGACCCGGTTATACCCGGCTTGTCCCTGCAACCCGACCCGACCCCGGCTGTTTGACAGCCATGACGACACGAACCAAACCCACCCTCGGCTGAGACCAAACCCCACGCACCCTTGTGTTTATACTCAAACCAAAACGACAACTATAGGGTTGTTTTAATATCAATCAACCCAACGACCATACGTGGGTGACTGACCCGACGAACCACAACCAAGCCCATGTGTTGGCTGTTACAACCCCACGCACCCTAGTTTGCTGTATCAAAAACCAAACGAACAAACACACCCCGGCTGAGAATAAAACCAACCGCACCCTTATTGTTGCTTTCGGCTAGAACCACAACGACCCGAACGCCCCTAGGTTTTACTATAACCCCACCCGCACCCTTTTGCGGTGGTGAGACCCAAACCGCCGCACCTCGAGGTTGTTAACATATGAAACCGGAACGCATCCTTTTTGCTGTTGTATAACCAGGCGAACGGACCCTAGTGGTGTTAACCACATAACGAACACCCCTTCGTCGGTGTGGTGAGGATGACGATGTGATGAGGGTGACGGGGGTGGTGTTGGTGCGCCGGTGGTGGAGGTGGTGGTGTTATGGTGGCGAGTGGATGGCGGTGGAGGAGTGTGGAGTAGCGGGTCGAGTAGATCCGGAGGTGTGGAGTATTTTTGGTGTTGGCCGGAAAATCCCGCCGGAAAAGTTTTCCGGCGGCGGCAGCCGGTGGCCGGCGGTGGGGGAGGGCTGCCGGAGAAGATGAGTGGAGAGGGAGGGAGAGAGTGTTTATGTTGTGTGTTGTGTAGTGTTAGAGATGGAAATGAAATATAAGAAGATAATATTTTTGTTTTATATTAAAATTTTATAAAATGATTTAGGAAGATGTCTTATAGTCTAGGGTCCATTGTGTACTTTTTAATGAACTTCTTGATAGGTAAGCGGTTCGACTCATTTTGAGTGACTTAACGGATTATTCAATCTCGAAACCTGACGCCATTGTTTTTCAAATCATTTTTCCTGATAAAAATGAGTATTTGTTTGAATTATTTCATAAATATTTTTTATAAAAATTTAATAAAAATATTTGTTATTCCTTTTGTTTAACCGGTTAGCTTTTTGTCCAAAAATAAATATGGATTTCAACCCGAGTATTCGCGTTATTCACAACGCTTTTAATTAAAAATGATGACTAATTTATTTAATATTTTTATTAAATAAATACTGATAATTAAAAACAAATTTAATTGTTTTTGTGTGTCGCGTTTATATTGTTCGAAAATGTTTTTTGCGGTTTGCTGTTTTAGCCTTTTTCGGCTAGTTTCCAGGTCTCGGGCAAAACTGAAAAGTTGTCAGGAATTTCGTTTCACATCAATTGTTTGAGTCCGTAGTCGTGAATACGTGATATAGATGATCGTTCTTTATAGTCAAGCCAGGACTAAAAGTCAAAGGGTATAATAAGTTATCTAAAAATAACGACAAATTCTCAGATGTTACAGTACTACCCCTGTAGAAATCTCGTCCGAGATTAAATCTATTGGGTTATCAGTTTAGCTGTGTCTAAGAAAAGACTTAAGATTATCAAACCAGTTGAACTGACGCTGATAACTTTATTCAGAATGTCTGTGTTTCGACACCTCTAGTTACATAATTTCAGGGCTAGGGTTTGTCCAGGATATCCAATCCATTTTAGAATAGGTATCTCTAGAGGAAACATCTATTACCAGGTTTATTGTTGGTATAGTGCTTGATGAAGCAACACCTCTTATCGTGAACACACAAAGGAGGATGTGTAGTCGCGTGGGGTTTATTGTCTATATAAAGTCATAAATGTCTTAAGGCAGAGTCTCATTTCTGCTATCTGTAATGTTCGATAATTCACATTAACGTGACTAATGGATGTTAGGACCCAACTACTTGGCTTAGTACTTAATTAGTTATTCTCGACTTAAATTGGTGTACTGTTTGTCTGCAATGAGTAATTTCAATGAAATACTATATCGGACTTATGCTATCTTGTTTGAGTCTTATCATTAGTTGATAAAGTGTGTACGATCTGGACACTCTAGGAATCCCTACAACAGCGACCTTAACGACGATAACTATAACAAACGGCGATGGGATGCAGAGGGTGAGGACCCTCCGAGAAACAATATCCCCAGAATAAAGTTTAATAAGTGAGAGGAGCTCGCGGAAGAGCTCATGCGATAGACGGCGGGTTCTGATACTCAGTCGTTAGTTCGATGAATCCGCTCCATTAGCTCAAGTGTGCACAGGTCGGTTAGCTTCACCAACAGTTCATGATTGCAAGGATTTGCAATCGTAAAAGTAATGAATTAAGAATGAGATAAGGTAGCTCAAGCGAGGCCTTAAGATTCTGCTGAGTAGTAAGACACGATTGTGTTACTAGACCCCTTTTCAACAGGTTCTGGCGATTTTCGAACTTAGGTTCATACTCGTGTCATATCGGATACCATTAAGCCCACTCATTTATAATTCATTATTTGCAATAAGAGCGTCTAATTTATGTAAATAATCAATTGATAAATTTATGGTTTCGGTTGTGATTTACAATTTATTTATTTAACTGAAAAGGCGTCCCAATCCTTTCAAATAAACAGATCATAAATCCTCCTACTTAATAATTCCCGATGCAATACGCGTACTCTCGTAACCTTAAAGATGATGGATGACATGACGATGCATGTGCTCTAATGAGTATTGTGACGAGTGATTTAAAACTCGTCTTTGGAAGCTGAGAGTAAAAACTGTCAGGCGAGATCAATATAGAGTTCAAGATAGCAATTGAGTACTTGGTTAGAGTAGTAAACCAGGCAAAGTCTGACGAACCAGTCTAACATAGCAATTATCATATAAATCCGCCTATTACAAGTCCAGCTATACAAGGATTTGTAATACTTAGATTTATACATAATCCCATGTAACCAAAATTTATAACGGTCTTCGCGTAATACGATATGGTATAAAGCTAGGAAGAAAAATAATATCCTTAGAGACCATTGTTTAACTCACAATGTCTAAGAAGCAAGATGAGACCATTGTATAACTCACAATGTCTAAAAAGCAAGATGAGACCATTGTATAACTCACAATGTCTAAAAAGCAAGATGAGACCATTGTATAATCTACAATGTTGACGAGTACGAATGAGACCATTGTTGCAAACCCACAATGGTCTTAAAATATTCTGATTTTTTATATATATTTTATATAAATAAGCGTACGATATACGCGAAAGGAATGCAAGCATATATATATTATATATATGTATGCCACGTAAGCACTTAATGCAGCACGTAACGTAAGCACATAAGCAAGTAGCGTGTATGCACTTTGAAAATGTTTGTTGTGATGCAATGTTTGTGAAAACGACTATAGTCTAGGATAAAATATGCAACCTAGTTCTCTATAGCCAGTGCTCTGATACCAATTGTAACACCAAAAATACGACAATGCAGCGAATACCACATGGGGTGCTACTGCATATACAGGCGGCTAGTACACGATGAACGACTTAAATGTGTAGTTTGTAAAACAATTCTCGTTGATTTAAATAAAAATCTTGAATTTAATATACTTTGTCCCATAATTGCATCACAATGAACAAGCTCTGAATGTATAGACTCAATGCACTTCAAGAAATCCGAGCATATATTTCCTAAGAAAACATGCTTAAAAAGGTCAATCATAAGTTGGTGGTTCATAGGTTTCTGTAATACATAACGTTAGTTCAATAAGTGTATCTTGCCCACTGTATCATTACTGGTCATATAAAAACCATTTACTGACTAATGTCTCCCTACAGTATCATAAAATAATTGTGTGACCATTTAAAATCCTTAAATGTCCTTCAAAATGTATGTATGACTTTTAGAAATCAATTAGCTGTAAAATATGCAAGACCATTTCTATCCCCAAATAGTCTCAAAATGTATGTTGTCAAAGTTTGGATCCAAATATCCAAAATGTGTATTTCTCACTTTATTAAGTGTGTATAAACGATGATGACCATTACTTTAAGTTCATGAAATTAAGGTGCTAACATAAACAATGGCCATGTGCTTACAACGGATGTCCCCACCTGGACACCCTCAGCACTGAATTACTTGACGTGTGCCTACACCGGATGTCCCCACTGGAACCCCTCAGGCATTATTGAATTACTTGACGTGTGCCTACACCGGATGTCCCCACCTGGACACCCTCTGCATTGAATTACTTGACGTGTGCCTACCCGGAGTCCCACCTGGACACCCTCAGCATTGAACTACTTGTAACATACAACCGGAGCTAATTCATAATCATAAAATCTAGTACTGGTTTATGTCAAAAACTAAATCTAAGTATTGTATCCCCTCACGAGATTGTATAAATGAGTATGTAAACAAACAGGTAATCAACCATGTGAATGGTTTGTAACATGTATGAAACGAGTTGAAAATGGCACGTAACGAGTTGTAATCAAACAGTAATGAATTTTGTAACTAGCATGTTCTCACCAAAATATATGAAAACATGTAAACATGGGGCCATGAACTCACCTTGTAACTTTGAAGGACGATGATAGGTAGGCATCTAATTCCATTGATGATGAAGAATGAATTGACAGATAGATTTAATATGCACTATACGAACGGAAGACGAAGATCCTGACCTGTGAAGATGCAGCTTAACTTAACGGCTAAGTCCACTGGCCTAGATAATGTATTGAGTTTCCCGGTGAATTGTTATGTCAACGCGACACGTTGATAAAAGATTTAGATTTAATCTTTGAAATGGTTTGGTGGTTGGTTAAATAAATAAATTTAGAATATTCCCAAAGTGTGTAATATATATACTTTATATGTTACATATGAAAATAACCCTTATATGCTTCATACCGTGAATTATATCATAAAAACGATCAACCCGAAAATTTATGAAAAGTATATAATAATTTGCAAGTATTATATAAAATGTGTGAATAAATAATTAAACCCAATTATTTCGACAACAATTCAATTGGTAACAGACTTTGAATAAAAGCAGACAAATGTCTTAATGTTATAAATTAAACAACCGATGTTTGTAACCGTTCATAACTATTATAAAATATAAATTAATATTTTATAAATTATGTTTCGTTTCTTTGACAAGTCGCGTCTAAAATGGTTATCTCAATGTAAAAGTATAGTTTTTCGTTCGTTGTCAAGTTATGATGTAGTTATATCTTAATATACCTTAAAATATAGCTTTAATGTCTTTATCGGTTTTTAAGATATTATAAGTTTTAGTAAACCATTACTAAATATAGAAATTTATATAAAATTTCTTCATGACTTTCCGATTATATACGTTTTCCGTTTTCTTTAAAACTTACGTTTTCCCTTTATCATATTATATTGAAATCATCGTTTTTCAATATTTCAAAATGCACGCGCTTTTTAGTTAAATATATATGTTGCAAGTATTCTCGTTTTCCATTTTTCCAACTCTCGCGTTTATCAGATATGACATATATATTCACGTTGTTATATCGAAACTCACAAACTAATAAATATTGTATTTATATAACCCTTAACCGCCCTTTTGTTCCGATTTATAAATTATAAATCTCGTTAAAATTTTATATTCATAAAATTTTAATATATATTTTTATTGTAATTCATCTTAATCATTAATAAATATTTTATTTATTTATCCATCTTAAAAACACCCCAAAATTTAGGTTATCCAGTTGTATAATTATTAAAACTTAAGTTATTTTCGTTTGTTGTTTTGATATATATAAATCAAACGAACCCTCGTCGTTTCCTCGTTGATCCAAACGCGCCCTACTCGTGCAAACTCAAAACAAACACCCCTACTTGCTATAAACCCAACGCACCCTAGTCGACTGACCCGCGAAACAAACGCGCCCTAGTTATGCTTAATCCGAACCAAACACCCCCGTTTGGTGCTCACTATACAAACGGCCCTAATTAGTTACAATACAATCGGCCCTAATCCTAACGACCCAAGCAAGCCAGTGGCTGTTTCGCAGCCAACACCACAGCAACGGCTGTGTTTTAACCCAACCAACGCACCCTTCGTGGTGCTTATTTCAAACCGGCACGCAACCTAACCATGTCCGACCCGTTTATACACGGGCTGTCCGCAACCCCGACCGACCCCGGTGTTTGCCCCTTGGCGGCTGCCAAAACTCACACCGAACCCACCCTTGTTTTTATAAACTAGCCGCACCCATTTCGGGTCAAAACCAAACCGGACGCACCCTTGGCTTCTATAAACAAATCCAAACATCCCTTAGTTTCTATAAACGAAACCAAACGCGTCCCTTTTTGTGATGTTACAATAAACCACAACGCGCCATTGGTGCTTGCGGTAGCTAAACAAACGCACCCTTGCGTGCTGAGAACTAAACCAACCGCACCCTTATTGTTGCTTTCGGCTAGAACCACAACGACCCGAACGCCCCCAGGTTTTACTATAACCCCACCCGCACCCTTTTGCGGTGGTGAGACCCAAACCAGCCGCACCCTCGTGGTGCGGTGGTTGTCATTGAAACAAACACCCTCGAGGTGTTAACATGGTTTTTTCGGTGTTATCATATTGAACCGAAAACGCACCCTTTTTTTTTGCGTTTTATAAACAATAGGCCGTCGGAACCTAATGGTGTTAACCACCAACGAAAAACCCTTTTTTGGTTTGTTTTGTGAGTGGTGTTTTGAGAATGATGATTTTGATGAGGGGTGGAATGACGGGGGTGGGGGGGGTTTGGTTGGGGGGTTCGGTGCTGGTTGGTGGGGGGGTGGGGTGGTGGGGTGTGGGAGGGTGTTGGGGGGTGGGTTAGGTGTTGGTGCGCGGGTGGGGGTGGGTTTGGGGGGGATTGGGGGTGGGTCGGGGTGTGTGGAGGGACGGTTGGTGTGGTTTGGGTTGTTGTGCTTGGTGTGGGTGTTATGGATGGGCGAATATCGTGTGATGGCGCCGTGGAAGTAGACTGTGAAAGTGCTGTGTTGTTTTTGTGGTTTGTAGTTTTGTTGGACCTACTAGGGGATCGGATTTAAATCAAGTCACGAGAAGCATTCTTGAACTTTAGCCGGTAAAAATTAAAATAAAAAAAAAGAAAAAAAAATCCCTGCCGGAAAAGTGTTTTCGTCGGCTAAGGTAGTAGAGTAGTTGAAGTGAGTTGTGCTTAAATAGTGTGTTAGAGTTATTAAGTGGCGTATCGTTGACGGAGGGGGCTACGGCGCGGTGGGCCGGAGAGATCGGTTGAGATGGTGTGTTGGCTCGTTGGAGGACGGGGGGGCCGGTTGTCAAAAAATGGGGCGAGAGAGCTGAGTGCGAGAATTTATGGAATTTAGGAGAATTTTAGAAGGAGAATTTGAGACGAGGAGAGAATTTCGAGGATAGAAGGAAGAGAGAGGAGTGAGGAGAATATTGAGAATGAGAGAGTTGGAGGGAGAGGATGAGAGGAGAAGGAAAGAATTTTTTTAAAAATTATTTTTTAAAATAAAGAGAATTTTTTAAGGAGAGGAGGAATTTTTTGAGAGAGAGAGAGGGAGGAGAAATTTTGGATTGAGATGAGGAATGTGGATGAGAGGTAGAGGAGAGAGATTTTCAGAAGAGAAAAAAGAGGATGGGGAGGGGGAAAGATAGAGAGGAGTAGAATTTTTTTTTTTTTTAGAGGGAGTGGATGTGGAGAAGGATGAAGGATGAGGGCGGAGGGGAGGGAAGGGAGGAATTTTATTTTTTTTTATATTAGTGGATTTTAGGGAGAGAGAGGGGGAGAAAAGGGAGTGAAGGGGGAGAGGAGAGATGAGGGAAGAGAATTTTAAAGCGAATTTTAATTTTTATTTTTGAGAGAAATTTTTGAGGAGAATTTTATTAATAATGAGGTTGTTCCTTTCTTGTCTTTTTTGTTTTTTTGTTTTTTGTTAGTTGTGTGTATTTTTGATGGGAGATGCGATGGAAAGGGATGGGGAAAAATAAAATGAGGAGGGAATTGTGATATAAATTTTTTATTTATAGTTTAAGACTTTCTTTTAAAATCAACTGCACCAAGTAGTGTGTGAAATAAGTTGAGGGGGGAATTTTATTTGATAAAGTGAGTAACTTTTCATATACTTTTTGATTATAAATTTAATTTATTAATTTTATATTTATTTTATTTATTTAAAAAAGCGGATATTATTATTAATGAATTTAAATTTCGGGAACTCCATTTGAGCGGGACTTTGAGGGAATAATCTGTTTGTTAAATGATATGATGATTCAACTCTCGAAACTTTGCGGTATTATTTTTTCCGAATCATTTTTCTGATAAAAATGAGTATTTAGTTTGTGTATTTACTTGATAAGTTTCATAAATATTTTATAATTTATTTATAAAATATTTGTGTTCATTTTGTGAACCGGTCTAGTTTTGGGGGTGGTGGGGGTGGTTTTTTTTCGTCCCTTTTGTCCGAAAAATATAAAAAATTGATTGATTTTGTAATCGAAATATTCGCGTTTACGCCACAAACGCTTTTAATTTTAAAATGAATAACTAAATTTATTTAATATAAAAATATTAAATAATACTGATAATTTAAAAACAAATTTAATTTGTTTTTTGTGTTTGTGTTCCGACGCGTTGTTGTTTTTTGTAATATTGTTATTTTCGAAAGGGAAAGAAAAAAATAATTTGTCGAAAAAAAAAAAAAAGAAGAAAAAAAAAAAAAAAAATGTTTTTTTTTTTTTTTGTCGTGGTTGCTATTTCTAGCCCTTTTTCGGCTCCGTTTCCAGGGGGGGGTCTGTCTCGACAAAAATGAAAAGTTCTAGGCTAGGAAGGAATAATTGTCGTTTCAATCGAATTGCCTTTTTAAGGGGTCGAGCCCATCGCTGTAACCTTATATTCAAATCGTTGGAACCTTGAGATTCAAATCGCTGGAACACTTACTGCTAAATCGCTAAAGTAACCGCCAAATCGCTAAAACAAAGCTGCCAAACCGCTATAGCAAACTGCCAAACAGCTGGACTTTTTCTGCCAAATCGCTAGATAAGCACTCAAATCGCTACTTAAACTTGCCAAACCGCTAAATAGATGAAAATAACCAAATGCACAAAACACGTAAAAACACCTAGAAATCACAAATTTTAACCTTTTTTCTTGAAATTTTTTGCAAACTAAGTATATCTAAGGTAGATCTAACATAAAAAATATACTTCTAACATTTTTAACATCAAGAATTTAACCACTTTTTATTTCAACAATAATGGCTTAAAATGACTAGATTATTAGATTTTTCAAGTAAAAATGCACATAATCAATCCATGGCGGCTGATACCAATTGTAGTATATCAATCCCACACATATACATACACACGATATATAGATCTAGAGAGAGAAAGTAGTAAAAGGTTTTCTAGTGAGAGAAAGAAAGAAATAACATATAATGAATGAAAACCAACACCCTCTCCATGTGTGGAGAGGGTATTTATAGTATCTTACACATACTTGGGGCGTGGGTATCCATAGACTTTCCACGGGTCAGCCCGGTTAGCTTACCTTTTTGATACATATTATACTATGAGTTAAGAACTAGTATTTTGGTAGTGACTGAGTCTTTTCTCGATTCCTAACATGACCTTTTTTAATCATAAACTAAAATTATAAGAAAGGAATAAAGATATAATGTTAGTACTAATGTAATCCTGGTTTACTACAAAAATTTGGAAAATTAAGATTTTTGGAAATTTAACAAAAATAAATTTTCAAAAATTCAAAAAAAACGCAGATTTCTCCACTCCTACAGTTCTGACATTGTCAGGAATAAATCCTGACGCCGTCAGGAACACCTGACAGGTTTTGCATTTTCATTTTCTAGAAAAATTTATACAAAAATAACCTATTAATTATTTCATGGGAAAATTACGGCATAAACAACGAAAACAGTTAGTACGAACATATAACTCAAACAAACAAACAAAGAAAATGTAAAATGTGCATTATCTATTTTACATGTTGAAAATGGTTCTCAAAAACTGAATATTTCCTCATACACTTATTTTATGCAAAATATTCTTGATTGATATTAAGACGAGGTTAAAAACAAAGCAAAGCATGATCACATATTATTCAAGCATATAAGAACAAATAATAAATATTAAAAAAACTCAACACTCCTAAAATACATAAAATGAAAATGTAAATAAAGAAAGTAAATAGATATGTTTGAGTTGCCTCCCGAGAAGCGCTTATTTTTGTTCAAGTCATGAGCCTAACTCTACCCTTATTTAACACTTAAAAGGGAGGGTTTCCCTACACTTAAAGTCAAGTGCCGATGATAGTAGCGGGACACACCATTGTGGTAAGAATGAGCCATTTGTTGAAAAAGTAGTTGTTGATCTATATGCTCCAAATGGTGTGTTTCTTTAATCTTACCTTTTTCTAATTCTTTTGTTTTAATGGGTAAACTAAGTACTTATCCTAAGAAATCATCTTCTATCACCTCCGAACTCAAAAAACTCTTAGTTAGAGATCCTAGTAAACGTAGTTAAAATCCATAATGTTTCTTAGGGTCATCTATACATGGGTGATAATAGCAATACTGTAGAATATTGATTATCTAATCTTACACACAAAAGAATGAAGAACTAGAGAGAGAAAGAATAGA
>BQNB010159559.1:0-14898 GCA_026074375.1 Tanacetum coccineum | reverse complement strand
ATTGTGATGCAATTATGGGACATTTGTTATATCAAATTCAGATTTTGATTAAATCAACGAGATTACTTTTCAAACGACACTTAGAGGTCGTTCTCTTGTATCTAGCGCTGTGTATTATGAAGTAGCACCCCAAGTGGTATTCCGCTGCGTTGTCATATTTTTGGGGGTGTTACAGTATTTTTCTAAGTCAAGACAAATATGTGAAAGACATTCTCAACAACTTTGACTTTAGAACCATTAAGCCAGCATCTACCCTAATTGAAGCTCATAAATCTCTAGGAAAAGATGAAGAGGGTGAAGATGTTGATGTACATCTTTATAGGTCTATGATTGGGTGTCTCATGTACTTAACTGCTTCAAGACCAGACATAATGTTTGCTGTTTGTCTGTGTGCAAGGTTTCAAGTCACTCCAAAGGTCTCTCACATGCATGCTGTAAAAAGGATCTTTAGGTACCTCAAACATCAACCAAAATTGGGTTTATGGTATCCTAAGGATTCTCCTTTTTATTTAGAAGCTTTTTCAGACAGTGACTATGCTGGGGACAATCATGATAGACGATCAACTTCAGGAGGATGTCAATATCTTGGAAGAAGACTGGTCTCTTGGCAATGCAAGAAACAAACAATTGTGGCTATATCATCTACAGAGGCAGAATATGTAGCAGCTGCAAGTTGTTGTGCTCAGGTACTTTGGATGCAAAATCAACTGCTAGATTATGGATTTAACTTCATGAACACTGAAATCCATATAGACAATGAGAGTACCATATGCATTGTGAAGAATCCTGTTCTTCACTCAAAGACTAAGCATATTCAGATTCGACATCACTTTATCCGAGATTGTTATGAGCAGAGGCTCATTAATGTGGTCAAGGTTCATACTGATGACAATGTAGCAGATTTACTCACCAAAGGCTTTGACTTCCTCCATCCTTCTCAAGCACCACAGATTCATTTCAAAATAAAAATCAGACCTGAGCTTCCTTTACCCATCTAGTAAAAACGAAATCTCCAAGATACCCAAGAGGATTAAAAATGCAAAACATCACTTTACTAGCAATAAAAATTACTTATTCCTCTATCTGTAAATAGAACATACTCAACTACTTTACGGATTCTTATCTCAACTTACCCAAATATACTCACTCAGTAAAGACAAGAATCACATAAAAATAGCAAAACGATTAACTCATTACTCCCAAATTACAACATTACACACTATAAGTACTCAAACTTAACAGAAACACAAAACACTAACTACTTTCGCCACTGAGCAGAAAATCACTAACAGAGACCCGTCCCTTCGATTACTCTTAAGGGTCTCATTTACTCACTCTCCACCAATCCGTCATTCCCACATCAGTCTGGAAACTCCACACTCAACACCATCTCGAAAAGCTCTTACCTCCAAACAACGTACCAGCACAAGCATTTCTATCGAACCTAAACTAGACAACCCGATCAAGGAAGCTCCAATCACAACACAAACAAACTCAACAAACAAAGAATACCAGAATAAGATATGAAATACTCAAACATACTACTCCATTATCTCTAGCTCATCTCAGAGAAAGGAAACCAACCTAGCCCATCTCAACTCACACACACAAAGTACAAAATCAGATGCAGCCATTTACTCGCAAGGTACTCAATACTACAATCCACTGCAACAAGAATAACTCACCTAAGAGTTACTTCAAGCACCAATCTCTCTCAAAGAAACAAGCAAAATTATTACCTCGCTGCCCAACCGGAAGAAACTCACACTCTTACTCTGAGAACAATAGCTACGAGTCCCAAAAAAGACGCAGCCATCTATAATATATCATCAAAAATCGTTAATAGATGAAAAACTCAGGTACAAAGGAAACAGAGACCCGGAGACGAAACGGCTAACACTGCTGAACTCCAGAATGCTACTCCCCTGAGTACTCAGCACTCGGGTTGGACAAATTCTCCTTATATAATCAATTACTCAAAGGACGCTCAATGACTACCCGGGAACACCTCAACTCAGAAGCAACAGCTCGCAAAACAAAAACTAACCACAAAACCCTCGTTTCAGTAACTCAACAAAACAAACTCCAAAACACCAACTCCAAAGACAGCTAAGAATCTTTGGATCTACCAAGTCTTCTATGGTGAAGGATTTTGAAGAACTTATGCAAAAGGAATTCAAGATGAGTTCAATGGGTGAACTCACTTTCTTTTTGGGGCTTCAAGTCAAGCAAACTACTGCTGGTATTTTTCTAAGTCAAGACAAATATGTGAAAGACATTCTCAACAAATTTGACTTTAGAACCATTAAGCCAGCATCTACCCCAATTGAAGCTCATAAATCTCTAGGAAAAGATGAAGAAGGTGAAGATGTTGATGTACATCTTTATAGGTCTATGATTGGGTGTCTCATGTACTTAACTGCTTCAAGACCAGACATAATGTTTGCTGTTTGTCTGTGTGCAAGATTTCAAGTCACTCCAAAGGTTTCTCACATGCATGCTGTAAAAAGGATCTTTAGGTACCTCAAACATCAACCAAAATTAGGTTTATGGTATCCTAAGGATTCTCCTTTTCATTTAGAAGCTTTTTCAGACAGTGACTATGCTAGGGACAATCATGATAGACGATCAACTTCAGGAGGATGTCAATATCTTGGAAGAAGACTGGTCTCTTGGCAATGCAAGAAACAAACAATTGTGGCTATATCATCTACAGAGGCAGAATATGTAGCAGCTGCAAGTTGTTGTGCTCAGGTACTTTGGATGCAAAATCAACTGCTAGATTATGGATTTAACTTCATGAACACTGAAATCCATATAGACAATGAGAGTACCATATGCATTGTGAAGAATCCTGTTCTTCACTCAAAGACTAAGCATATTCAGATTCGACATCACTTTATCCGAGATTGTTATGAGCAGAGGCTCATTAATGTGGTCAAGGTACATACTGATGACAATGTAGCAGATTTACTCACCAAAGGCTTTGACTTGGCAAGATTTAACTTTTTGGTGGTAACCATTGGTATGATGAACCCATAGCTACGTTTGAGGGGAGGACTACATGTAAAGTACTGGTATTCAAGTGACGTACTGTTCTGGTTAGAAAGAATCTTTGGAAGCACTATTGTTACGCTTACGGGGAGGATATGAATGATTGTTCAAAGTTTTAATGATTTGAAGAGATATTTTGAAAAATTGCAGGGTTGTGATTGACAAATTTGAGTTGGAAAGCTTTTTAGGTTGAAAGTACTGCTTAGCCAACTCAAAGTACTGCTCGTCTTAGAAAGTACTGCTTAGACAACTAAGTACTGTTCTAACGTTCGGTCAACGGTCAAACGTACGTTTTTGAGATAAAAACGTATTTACAACGGTAACTTTCTTTGTTAACCGACGCAACCTATAAATGCTCAACTGAATTGCATTTTTCTCTCATTTCATTTCTTTTTATTCACAAATTTTTTAAATACAACCTCCGACGCACATCAATTTCATATCAAATGGCCAATATTCGCACCTGTAACAAACATAACATGATTGCTTGTGTGGAGAAGACTGAGCATAATGCTGATTTTCATCAAATCGTTGATTATCTCACTGGATGCTCAATTAACTATTCTTTGTTAGTTGATCCTGATCTAATTGGTCCGTGGCTTCAACAATTTTGGGCTACAGCTTCTCTAAGATCAATTAATGAAGTGCCTCATATTCGCGCAATGGTAGCTGGAAAAAGGGTTTTGATTTCAGAGGAAACCATTCGGGCTGATCTACTATTCGATGATATGAACATTGGAGTTGATTGCTTTCCTAAGCAAGTTATTTGGGACTTGCTCAGAGATATTGGCTACGAGGGTAACTATCACAACTCACATCTCTAAACCTCTATTTTAAGCCAACAGTGGGAAGTATTAGTTTTCATGTCTACTCCACAGTTTAAGTCCTAAGAGCACTTCATGGGAACAATTTGGGACAAACATTGCCTCTGCTCTTGTAGGACTAGCCACAAACCAAAAAGTTTAATTTCTCCTTGATGATTCTAAATGGGATGCTAGGACATATTCAAACGGTACACCTTTTCTTATGTATCCTAGGTTTCGTTCATGTTTTTTGTAGCAAGCAGTTAGAACGGGAGTAGACAGACTCAGACTTTATCCATCCGTTTTCACATCCTTCTAAGGTTTTTTACATCATGAGAAGGTCATAGTACAAATTTTCTCGTGAAGGATTACACCTTTGACTCCACTATGTAGAGTAGTAACTCATTGCAAGCGGAGGAAGAAACAAAGTACAAGTCCCTTATTCAAGGGCTCAAGTTCTGCAAGGATGCTCAAGGCACTCCAAACTCAAAGTGTTGGCTCATTCTCAACGTACTGCTTCAGTACAAGGTACTGCTTCCTTCCATGGTACTGCTACAACACAAGATTCTATGCAGTTCAACGTACGATACCTTACAAGAACTGCTGCTATCAAGTACTAGCTCAATTCCTAAATCTCCCAATGATTAATACTCGCCACAGGTGCGTCTCAAACATCTGAGAGATAGGGACTTTTAGATATATATGCTTTGAACAGGGAAGTTAAGAGACTCAAGAGGCAAACCCTTTCTCAAGCTAAACAAATAATCAAGCTCAAAGCCAAGCTCAAGAAACTGTCCAAATTCGTCCAGCCAGTGGTCCAGCATCATGCTTTTTGGGTAGAGAATCAAAACCTTAAGAAGCAAAAGAGACGAAGAAAGAAGCATAAGAAGAAAGTGTCTTCAGTCAAATTGGGGAGGAATAAGGATGAAGGAACTTTGTCTGAAGAGCACAATTGTTCAAGAGAAGATACAAACAACATCCTTTCTTTGAAGATATTGTTTGATAAAGATGCTAGCTTTTACCCTGATTTGGGAAAGAAAAAGTGATGGACTGAAAGAAGTTAATATTGAGGAGAAAGAAGCTTCTAATGTAAAGAGTGGAGAAACAGAAGAACTGGATTTGGAGACAACTCAAAGTACTGCTAGACAGGGTACTATTACTCCAAGGACCCTAAATTTTGAAGATGAAGCAGGTCCTTCAAGCCCACTCCGTCCAATTCAAGTTATGGAATCTGAAGAACAACTTAAAAGTTGCTGAAGTTCTTGTTGCTATTTCCAGACCAAGAGGTTTGAGCATTCCTGGTCCCATACAATCTCAATCTCAACCTCAACAACCATCTCAAGCTACTGACCCGAAAGATAAAGGCAAAGGGATCTTGGTAGAAGAACCCAAAAGAAGAATTAAACTCTTCAACAATCAAGCATTGGAGACTTACAGAATTATGGAGAGGTTTCTAGAAAAATTCAAGCTGAATGGGAATGCAAGAAGGAAGAAAGAAAAAAGTTTTGAAGAAGAATGAAGAAAACAAAGCCAAAGACCACTTTGAGGAAACTACTTCTCTTGCTCGAAGAAATAAAGCAATGATGAATTTCTTAAAAGGTCAAGGATACAAAAATTGCAAAACTTAAGTATCTACAGAATGAAGGAATTGTAAGACAAAGTCAATGCATCTATTAAAGACTCATTTCAAAGACTTTATTCCAATGGATTCAGAGAAAGAAAGGGAGATGTTGAAGGAAAGAGAAGCAAAAAGACTCTTAAGGAAAAGGAAAGCTACAATTGCTGAAGAACAGCCATCAAAGAAGCCTAAGTTGAGAACAGAAACAATTGATGAACTTAGAAACTATCTTAGGATTGTAAGACTATGAAAGATGCACAAGATCATAGAGTCATTAGAAGGAAACTCCATGATTACAAGAGCTACCTAGTTAATTGATATCACACTGATGGAGAGTAACTCATCATTCACAGACAAATAATCACTTCAGGCTTTTGATACTTTTATGGGAGATACTGCATATCTTAGATAACAGTATTTAAAATAACCTATATCGAGTATGTTCAAGAACTATTATGAGCACATTCCTACCAACCGTCTTAGATTGATGCTTCAGGTGATACTAACCATATATGGGAGACGGCTGAATCAAGTGATGATGACTTCTGGAAGGATCAAGTAAGAAATTGGGAAATCATAAGATGGAGGTTTCATGATCTTCAGGAATGCATACACTAAGAGATAGAAGATGCACGCTATGGGAATCACATGCTGGCTGAAAGAAGATATCCTCTATCAAGAGAGGTTGATGATAAATAGATGCTAGAATCAAGGCTTGGAAGATGAAGATGAGAAATAACAGCCATTACTTTGATACAATTGTTCATCTACTTGTGTGACAACTGCAAGATTGTGACAATTCTTAACATCTGGTATATTTATCAAAATTTTCTTTATATATATATCTATACTTGATAAACACACTAACTGTGACAAAGCAGTACTTTGTTAAAGTACTGCTAGTTTAAAAACTAAACAGTACCTGTGAAAGTACTGTTAGTTGTAAAAAGTTGTTTTTTGAAATATTGTTAAGATTTGAGTGATGCAAAAAGGATTAATGCACAAATATTTGAACATCAACTGATTTAAGGGATTGAGTGTTGGTTAAACACCGACACAGGCAAATGTTAATCGAAATTCACCATGTAATACAAACATAATAATGACTAGTCAATTCAAAACCAGATTTGGAACAGCTTCTACAAAACTGTTGAGGTTCGACAATTTACCCAAAAATTGTATGGTGATTCAAAACATCATGAGTATTACACTGAATTATTGCTTACTCCAAAGCAAACGGCTTTTTGGTAAAAGGACTCAAAATCCGTGCGGAGCTTTAATAGTATTGCTTCAAAACTATATGTCCTCACTCACCAATGTTTTATTACTGAGAGTTGGCTAGTCCTGAGCAAACGGCTACAAGGTAAAGACAAAATCAACTCCCGTTTTTATGGTTAAATAATGACTTACCAAAAGATCATATAGTATTCAACACACTATGATTTTATGTTCTGATGTTGAAGTGGTTGACAGTTCACCATGGTTATTACCCTTTTCTAGTACCAAAACTGACTAGCCCAAGAGTAAATGCTACTTGTGTAAAGGCTCCATAAAAACCATTTACATTTGCTGGCGAAGACATGTTGCCTGGAAGAAGCAATCTGTTTGATAGCAAAGACAAAGATTTTTATAGAATGTTTATGTTCAAGAGAAGATTGCCATTTTCAAAGATACTCCCAAACAGATTGTGTACAAGATACTGCTCAAAGGAAAAAGTTTAAAAGATTAAAGGCTAGTACTGCTTTCAAGACAAAACAGACTGATGCTGAACAAAGAAGACCAACTATCAAGAAACTTGAAGTCAAGCAAGTAGAATTCAAGTTAGGGGAGGATTGTTGGGAAAAACAAGTCAATTGGTCAACGTACTGCTAAGCAAAAAGTCAAAGTACTGCTAAGTAGAAAGTCAAAGTACTGCTAAGTAGAAAGTCAAGGTACTGTCAGTCAAAGATCGAAGTACTGCCTTGGATAAAGGAATCTTAAACGATCCTTTAAAATTGGTTATGTTAGTAATTATCTTGTAACATTAGTTTAATGATTAGTATTGATTAGTGTTTATGTCATACAAGGACTGTACATCTACTAGAGTATCCTTATGTTTAATAAAAGTATCTCTAGAAGATAATAATTGAAATAAAGAAAATCACGAGTAAAAGAATTATTAGTATTGTATTAGGGATCTGCAATTTAGGCAGATTCAAAAGGTTTATAATAGAAATCGTTTGATAAAGCTATTGTGTGTTCTTCTAAGTACTGCCAACTTAGATACGCATAGTTAGACAGTAAAGACATGTTTCATAAAGAATATCGTATTCCTACATCATCAACATTATCTTTGATACCTGCATTCTTATTAGTTTGATTCCCTGTAGTAACTGGCTCATAATTCATAGAGTTTGTTAGTAAATCAATATCAAAGAGCCAATCTGGTCCACTCCCTGCAACATTGAGTTTGTTTTCAAGAAAGGTTATGTGTAGGTATCCCTGACATTCCTATATCAAGATGTTAAATACCCTAAAAGCCTTTCTATTTATAGAGTATCCAACCAAGAACCCCTCATCAGCATTCCCATCAAATTTGCCTAGGGGATCTAAGGTATATAAGAATTGTCACATGACACCAAAAGTCTATAAAGACTTAATACTAGTGGTCTACCATGTAATAGTTCCATAATGTCTGCGTTGTGAGGCCTTGGTCCACTAAAACCCTATTTTTGAACATAACAAGTAGTATTATTGCTTCAGCCCAAATGTATTAGTAAGAGTGAATCTGCTAGCATAGTTCTAGCTGTCTCTATTAGTGTCCTATTCTTTCTTTCAGCAACTCCATTTTGTTGTGGAGTTCTGGCAACACTAAATTCCCTCTTAATCTCTTTCATCCCAGAGAATTGATTCATGTCATTGTTTTTAAACTCAGTTCTATTGTCACATCTTATGATTTTAACTTTATGATTTATTTGGTTTTCTATGCCAGTTATAAAAGTTTTAAGGATCCCTCTAGTCTCATCCTTAGTGGCCAAAAAGAAAACCCAACTAAACCTGCTAAAGTCATCAGTGACAACATGGAAATATATTTTATGATTGATACTCCTTACAAATGTTGGCCTAAATAAGTTCGTATGCAACATTTGTAAGGGTTGGCTGATAGAGCTCACAAGCTTGGTCTTAGAAGAGGCTTTGTGTTGCTTTCCCTTCTGACAAGCAACACAAGTATGGTCATTTTCAAAAAGCTTTGAAGGTAAACCTCTTACAAGGTTTCCTCTCACAAGTTTGTTTATAGTTTTAAAGTTTATATGACCAAGACTTCTATGCCATAAATTAGACTCATCTATTGTAGCCTTTGCAAATAAACAAGTCAAACCTCCTGAAGGAACAACATTCTTTAAATCAAAACTGTACATGTTGTTCTGTCTGGGAACTTTAAAGCAAGACTTGACTTTCACATCAAGTACCTTAAAGTCAGGAGATAGAAACAAGACATTCGATCCTCAGTGAAAAGAACATTGTTTTTCTTGTCACACATTTATGAGACGGAGAAAAGATTAAACTTAAGTTCCTTTACAAAGTGGACATCTTCAAAGTCTAATTTCCCAGTCCTAATTTTACCTTTTCCCGTAATTTTACCTCCTTTAGGACTTCCAGCAAATGCAACAAATCCTCCATCAATGTCTTGATAATCAATTAGGTAGGACTTGTTCCCAGTCATAAGCCTAGAGCATCCACTATCAAAAATCCCTTGATCCTGTCAAGCATATTGTGGATTACCCTGCACTCAAAATAAGAGAATTAGTTTCTCTTGGGGACCCAAGCCATCACTGACTTGAGTTTGCCTTGGGGATCAACATTGTCAAATATTTTAGGCATGTATGATCCACTGTCTTTGGAGATATAGTCAATTACTTTTCCTGTTGGTCTCCAAATCTAGCATGCTGATGACTTAACATCATTTTCCTCATGTCCTTGAACAACACTAACTATTGCTTTTGTCCCAGCAGTAGTTACATTGTTTACCTTAGCAGTATTAACTTTTTCTTTAAAATCACTGTTCTTAGGTGTTGTTCTTTGATAAATAGTCCTCTTAACTGATGAATGTGACTTATGAAAAACATTTGAACATGTTTTTGCACCATTCATAGTTGGTCTAGATGCAGCAGTATTAACATATCTGGCAGCACTATTTGATACTGCTGCTCTTGAGGAGCTTTGTTTAGCAGTATTAACTAGTACATTGCCAGACTTTGTTAAGACTGCAGTTGGAACAAAATTTCTTTTAGGATGTGGGTGAGTCAATTTATTTTGGTGATTCACCCTCTGAGCATTGTTCCATACTGGTCTAACTTCCTTTTGACCAGTACCCCTTCTTATATTATTCAACATAGATTTTCCAACCATTTTATTCTCATAAAAGTTATAGTCCTTAATTAAATGGTTAAGACTTCCACATACAAAACAAGCTTTCTTATTGAACTCAAAACCATCCCCTAGTTTTTGAGTCATTAGTCCATTCTAATTTCTTTTATCAACCCTAGGACTCTGACTTTTCCTAAGGTTTTCAGCTTGCCTATATGTGTTTTGTTCAATAACAGATTTCCTAGTATTTTCATTTGATTTAACAAAATTGATTTTAGCAAAACTAGGTTTATTCTATTCAATTGAAGGTCTAATCACACAGTTATCATCACTATCAGGCTCCCACTCTTCAACAATAGGTGCACTAGGCCTAACATCTTTAGGTTGTTCCAAATTATCCTTACTAGACTTAGATACAGTTGATTCATTCCTAGGCACACTAGTGATAGTTTCACTCACATTAGTCCAGAATCATCTAATCCAGCAAAGGACAAGTCAGGTCTTAAGGGCATGTAGTTCCCAGTGTAGGGAGGAGGAACTACATGATATCCCTCAACCTTCTTGAACCTATCATTTACTTGATTATTTTCCTCTTCAATCTCATTCACACTACTATCAGATGCACTTTCAAACACTTCACTATTATTCTTATGAATATCATGCAGTTCATTCTCAGTCATTTGACTGTCAAAACCAATACCAGTCTTGTTATTAACACTTATTTGACTGTTTAAAAGATTAGTTAGTTTCTTAGATGATGTTTCAAACTTTTCTAATTTCAGTTTCAAATCATCCTTTTCTCTTAAAGCCTCTACTAACTGATTTTTAAGCTCTGTAATAGAATTATCTCTTACCTTAACATCATATTTCAAAAATGCAATGTCTTTCTCATAAACAGCTTCATTTTTTGATGAACAACAATTCTAGCTTCTAATGATTCTAAGCCTAATTGATAACCTATAATTTCTAGGTTAGATTTTTTAAGCTGCTCTTTCTGTTTATCAAAGTGTTCTTTTAAGGACTCATAGGATTTTAAGCAAGCTTTGGAGCAAGTGGATACCTCAGAGTCTGAACTTGATGAACTGGATGAACCTGAATACAAATAGGCTATTAGAGCAAAGTCTGTGGGTTCTTCTTCAGCCTGAAAGCTCCAATCATAACCGCTTATCCCATCTTGAACAACCAAGGCATTTGCAGGAGTCTCTACTGGTACAATTCTTCTTGAAATATCTCCATTTCTATTCCCCTGATTCCGTGGTGCCCTGCATTCTCTAGCAAAGTGACCTCTCCTGTGACAGTTGTAACATTTAACCTTTGTCTTATCAAAGCCAACAGTTTCTTTGCCATTGAAGTTCAGATTTCTTCCTGTCTTCTTTAAGAATCTCTTCACTCTCATGGTAAGCATGGCCACCTGCCATTTGAGATCTATCTCTTCAAGATCATCAGTATCAATCTGCTCTAGGTCTTCATTGTCTAACTGTTGACTATTAGATTGACTGACAAATAAGGAAAACATGACATCATCAGCATAGGATGAGGAAGAAGCTTGTCCCTGTAAGTTAGCAGTAGAAACTTCATGAGCAGTATTAACTGCTTCATTAGTACTGCTAGTGTTTTCTGAAGATACAAAAGCCACATTCTGAGAGTTTGAACTTGAGCTTGATTGGCTTTTAATCTCAGCTTCATACACCTTCAAGTTGTTGTACAAGTCATCCATGCTCATTGTGTCTAGATCAGATTTGTTTCTCATGATCAAGGCAATATTGTTCCAAGCTAATGGTAGACTTCTTAATAACTTAAGATTTGCATCTTCCTGGGAGATAACTTCACCATGAATTTCCAATTGGCTGATGAGTTTCTGAAACCTATCATAGGTTTTATCCAGTCCTTCAGATCTTGATGCAGTAAAATTCTCATATTGCTGCTTCAGAATGGTTTTCTGCATTTTCTTTGATTCTTTGTTGCCTCCAAACCTGGTCTTGATAGCTTCCCATAGGGTCTTTGCATCCTTGATTCCATGAAACTTCAATAGGTGCTCATCAGGAATGGCTAACAACAAAGTGCTTTTTGCTTTCAATTCATTCTTTCTTGCTAGCTTTTGTTCAGCAGTTTTGGGAGGAATGGGACCTTCAGTACTAGCTGATGCAATAGCAGGTGCATCACCATTCACAATAACCTCCCAAAGAGCATAATCAGTGTGAGTAAGATATTGCTCCATTCTCATGCTCCATAGATCATAATCTCTAGTTTTGAGTACTGGAAGTTTTAGTGCAGACACTGTTTGGGTAGTTTCTGACTGTGATTCCATCTTCTCTTTGATTATGAGATCTTATGTAGATATAGTGTTCTTCTTATACAGAGTTTCTCAACAAGCTCTGATACCACTTGTTGATCCCAATGAACAGATCTTCTTAGCTTGTTAAAGCTTAGTATAACTGATAAATCCAAACTAACTATAAGAGAAACTATGATTGTAAAATACTACATGTTATGCGGATCTTAACTTGTAATACTATGTAGAACATTGATTTCTAATCTTTGAATATATTGAATGCTTAATATTCTGCCTAGGGTATAGAATAACTAATTTTGAGATATGAATTATATGATGGTCTTCTTACTATGCTGTAGGGTTCCTTTGATACTACTAGGTAACCCGAAGGGTTTACAAAACGGTTATAATGTTATTGCTTATCTTTTCCTAATTTAATCATGCATTTCTTAATAGCAGTTATAACATTAGTTAGATTGTAATTATGAGTTCTAAAACTCAAGTGTAGGGGTGTGTTATAAACCCCAAGTTATGATGTATTATTATTCAAAAAAAAGAAGAGAAAAATAGAAAAGAAAAAGAAAAGAGATTGATGTAGAGTTGTGTAGAGTTTGTATATCTTTGTCTGAGTTCTTGGCTTAGCAACCCAATCCGCGTGTATTCTTATAAATAATTAGCTAACCCTTTCACCCCCAAATTTACCAAAAAACCACCCCCAAATATATCCCATCCGTTTTCGTTTCCTTTTATGTTATCTTACACCTACACCTCACAACCCTTAAAATACCTCTTTGATATTAATGATTAATTCTTGCGCCTAGCGGTGAAGGTTTGATCATTTATCAAGCCTATGGTAATTTATATGATTTGACACGTAATAAGTATTAATTTTTCGTTTCCCATAGTTGTTATAATTTATTATACACCTGAGAGAAAGAGAGAATCCCAAACACTTATGTGAGGTGCTAGTATATTCTTTCCGTGCTTTTAATTACGAGGTCTAGGAGGTTGTGTCGTAAACTGCTTTTAAAGAGTAGGTTAAATGTCCCCAATATTGCTATTGTCTAGGTAGAAAAGCTCATTTGATTGAGGACAAGTAAATCTCAAGTGTAGGGGTATTTGATGAGGTGTCATTTTATACACTTTTTCAGGGTCATTTAACCCCTAAATCATGCAAATATGCCCAAATTATGTGCTTAATCATTTGTTTTTGTGTTTTTAGCATTTGGATGGCATTTGGAGGAAATACACGTGACTTGGGCTCAATTGGAGAAGAAACGGACAAGACTACGACTCTACACCAACTATCTTGAAGAAAAGCATACAGTGCGTGGAGATGGCGTCGACAACTACAAGCGACGGCGTCAAAGTCATCAAGCGACAGCGTCATGGAATTCTAGACGGCGTCAGAACGTAGCCGACTTAAAGAAACCCTAGAAGATTCTACGGGGCGACGACATCAGGAATATAAAGCGACGCCGTCGCGCTTGTTTTCTTATATATACAAATCCGTTTTTAGGGTTTTAGTGTGTGACTTTTGGGAGACGAACCCTAGTTTTAGAAGACAACTTGGGCAACCTTTAGGCTTGTTTTTTGGGTGTCAAAACCCTTTTGTAACAACCTCAACTGCATGATTTAATCAAGTGAATTTCATTTATCCTTTTATCACTTAATATGTCTATGTGTTTTGTGATAGATTCTTGTTCTTCTCCTTTATTTGCCATGCAAGGCTAGATTGATATACTTTAATTATATATAATATATATAATAATTGCTTAATACATATATAGTATATAACTAAAATAATAAGAAGAGTAAGTATTCCGTAAGGTTTTTAAGAAAATTACTTTTAACCAAAGTAAAATTCAAAACCTCCCGAGTCGTATCCCGACGAGGCGTGAATTAAGAATCGTGATTAAGTTTGTGATCGCGTAATTTGAATGATCAAATTTTGATTTGGATTTGGATTCTATTTCTACTAAAAAAATGCAAAAACAGATAAAGGCAAGCTAAAAACTAAAGCAATTAAGATTTAAACACGAAAACGATAACGAGAATCTAAAACCGAGCCTTAAAAACCTAAAACATCAAATTTTAACCCTAGAAATGCAAATTTAATTTATAAAAGTCCTAAATGATTAAAAATAATTTTAGAAAAAAGAATTATATTTTTTTGACTTTTATTTATTTTTTTATGAATTAAAAACTGTTTTAATCTAAAAATATTATAAAAAATATTAAACTAATTTATAAAAATCTGAAAAATTCAGGGAAAGTGCTTTGAACAGTTAAAAACTTAGGAAAAATAAAAGGAGCCTACAAGCTTATCTCAATAAGCTAGAAATAAGCCCAAAAGGGCTGGTAGCTTAAAAGGGTAAACACCCCTTAAATACCAAATGGCCTAAGAGTGTAACGCAAAAGACCCAAGGGCGCAGATGGTAGTGTGTGGGTGTGTTAAAGTGTTGGTAGAGTTGAGGTTGAGGTCTCGGGTTCAACACTTGAGACTTCCCTCAATTCCTAACATTTTTATTTTGCAAATTGTTTTATGAAAAAGTTAAACAAGGCTGAAATAAGCAACTTTTGTGAAAACACTTTTGCTGAAAACTAAAAATAAGCCAGAAATTAGCTTATGAAACTGACAGATTACTTAAAAAGCTTTAAGTCTTTAAGTTTAAACTGACTTGGCTTCAGCTTGAATAAGCTCAAACCTAGACTATATAAGCTACTAGAACTTTAAACCTAACCTAATAAGCAATCCTAAACTCAAATTAAGCAAATCCAATAAGTCATAAGCTCAGAAATCA
>BQNB010159558.1:0-10823 GCA_026074375.1 Tanacetum coccineum | reverse complement strand
TCCAAATTCTTAATTTTGAAACAACCGGAAGACATGTTGATGCTGCAATTAAACTGAAGAAGTCATGGCTGGATTATCTTTTAGTACCATTTATTATTTGGTTAAATCATCTAGCTGGTTTATCTTTTAGTACCATTTAAGTGCTCCTATTTTTACTCATTTAAGCATATCACAACATTGAGAAGTGTCACTAGAATTATAAGCCAGAAACGCCATTAATGCATCACATGTATTAATGTTTTGAGAACTTGTTCCGTTTGACCTTTAATCGTATGTGTCATGGTTTGTGAAGATGTAGAGCAGGATTTATTTTAGTACTGTCATTAGTTAATGCGGATTACAATACTTTAGAGCTTTGGTGTCTTTAACTTTGCATATACTGTTACATGTATCATTCGGATCATTACAGATGTAGTACTAGTCTGTTCTTATTCCCGACCTGGGTTTGACCTTTTGCCGACCTGGGTTTGACCATTTTGACCCTTCCACACCCGGGTTTGACCATTCCCGATCCGGGTTTACCCATTTTGCCCCGGGCTAGACCAATTTGACTCGGGTTTGACCGATTTAACCCCGATTTGACCATTCTCGACTCGGGTTTGATCATTTGACCCGGGTTTGCCCATTCCCGATCCAGGTTTGACCACTTTGACCGGTTTTGAGCATTTTAACCCGGGTTTGAACATTCCCGATGCGGGTTTGCCCATTTTGGCCTGAGTTTGATCAATTTGGCTCGGGTTTGACCAATCTGACACGGATTTGACCAATTTGGCCCAGGTTTGACTATTCATGACCCGGGTTTGACCATTCCCGACCCGGGTTTGACCATGTTGACCCTTCCAGGTCCGGTTTTGACCCTTCCAGGTCTGGTTTTGACCATTCCCGACCCGTGTTTGACCATTGTGAGCAGGGTTTGCCCATTTTGACCCGGGTTTGCCCATTTTGACAGGGTTTGACCAATCTGACTCGGGTTTGACCATTTTGACCCGGGTTTGGCTATTCCTGATCCGGGTTTGACCACCAGGGTTTGACCATTCCCAACCCGTTTTTGAGCGTTTTGACCCGGGTTTGACCATTCCCCAACCGGGTTTGCCCATTTTGAACCGAGTTTGATCAATTTGGCTCGGGTTTGACCAATCTGTCCCGGGTTTGACCAATTTGGCCCGGGTTTGGCCAATTTGGCCCGGGTCTGACCATTCCCGACCCGGGTTTGACCATTTGACCATTCCCGACTCTCGTTTGACCATTGTGACTCGGGTTTCCCCATTTTGACCGGGTTTGACCAATCTGACTCGGGTTTGACCTTTTTTTGATCCGAGTTTGACCATTTTGATCCGGATTTGACGAATTTGACCTGGGTTTGGCCATTCCTGATCCGGGTTTGACTATTCCCGACCCGGGTTTGAACATTTTTTCCCGGGTCTGACATGGCCACGTCAGGAATCCAGAGTTCAGCAATTTGTTGGATGGGATGGGTTCTAGAGAAAACCATATTTTGTTGGAAAACCTAGAAAACCAAACAGATGCACTAAAAAAACTAAACAGATACCCTAATTTTTTCGAGAAGAGTTGAGAAGAATTAGGGCATCTGTTTAGTAATTTTAGGGCATCTGTTTGAGTTTTCTGGGTTTTTCACCGATATTAGGTTTTCTCACGATCCCATTCCTTTGTTGGATATCTTACTATAGTAGTTGTTATAATAAGTTAAATACAGGTTATTTTTAGAATGTTACGTAAGGGAGTGTTTGCAGCTATTGCACAAGTTCGTAAGCTCTATGGTGATAAGCTTATGCGATTGAAAAAGTGAAATAAATGTCACCAACAAAAAAAATGAATTAGAACTAAATGAGTCGTGTTTGATAAAAATTAATTAAATCACAGCCATGTCATTTCCTTTTTACAAAGACATGGCTTTTTTTTTCTCTATTTGAACACAAACTAGAATTAGCGAATGGACTTCTCTTGGAGTGCCAACTTTGTGTCGGAATTTGACCAAATCAATGAAGCCAATCAAGTCATGAATTCATACACTTTAAATGTTCTTGAACTATTCTAGTATGTTTTGTCATTTTTCCTTCTAGTGATGTGTGTTATGTTAACATTCTCAATAAGGAATTTACACGCCATCTTAGTTTAGGAGTACTGCTTTGTAGCAAGAATTTTTATTACAAAGTATATCTTTTGAATTTTAATGTTTGTATTATTTTCAGGTTGTATGTGATCTAAAGGTTACCATTTGAAGACTGAAGGCTCATTTTAGCCGTGTAATTTGAATATGTATTTGAAGCTCTTTTGCATATAGGCGGAACTAGGAGTATTGTTGGGTCATGCATATATTTTGAGGATATCGCCACATTGTTACTTAAGGACTTAAAACAAATTAGTCATTTAAGAAGTTAATTTTGTGGTTTGAGTTGAAATTACAAGGCATGGCTTTCTGTTTGAATTGAAGGAATTTGTTTAGGGTTATTGCTTAGTCGGCAGTTAGGTTGTTTTAGGAAGGGTTAAAGGCATTTAATAGCAACGTGCTTTCTCATTTGAGTCATTATCAGACACGAACCCAAAAAAGTACCACAATACCCATCCAACTTTCAAATTCTATTTAATTATCATACGTTTTAGGGTCATCTCTTTCACCGTTAGTCCTTTTGACTAACGGCAATTTGTAATTAACTCAAAAATATGTTTTTCTCATTTTACGACCTCAAATGGGAATGTACGTTGATAATTAACGACCCCAAAAATATGTTTTCTTCATTTTACGACCTCAAATTGGAAAAAATTTCAAATTCTGTAATTTCTGTTTAACGACCGTTTTCCAATTTGAGGTCATAAAATGAAGAAAACATATTTTTGAGGTCGTTAATTATCAACGTACTTTCCCATTTTAGGTCGTAAAATGAAGAAAACGTATTTTTGAGTTAATTACAAACGGTCGTTAGTCAAAAGGACTAACGGTGCAAGAGATGACTCTAAAACGTATGATAATTAAACAGAATTTGAAAGTTAGATGGGTATTGTGGTACTTTTTTGGGTTTGTGTCTGATAATGGCTCAAATGGGAAAATACGTTGCTATTAAATGCCATTAACGCTTTTAGGAATTTGCTTTTAAAAACGTATGTTGATAAGTGTAAAGTGGTTGAAATCACTATCGGTATGAGTTTGATTGATTTATGGAATGTGAATTGGTTTCTATTTTGGTATCATTATAGAAAAAATATTTAAATAGTTATTAGTATTATATTCATTAATAATCACATTGGCCCGTATGTGGAGAGTTAAGATATAAAATGAGAAAAAAATATTAAAATAATACTCAGTCCGTCCTTAAATAAATTTCCACTATTAACTTTGGAAGTCGTTCTTCTTCAACTTTAACTTTAAATTATTTTGTTTGTGTTATATAATACTTGATGAAAATCATATTAAAACTTAATCCATTCATATATTTTTCATCAAGTTTATAGAACAATCAAAAATAAATTATGGTCAAAGTTGAAAAAAAATGACTTCAAAGTCATTATAGTATTTATTTAGGGACATAGGGAGTACTAATAAACAACTTAAAAGCTTAAAAGATGACTCTTTCATATCTTTCATTCTAAAGGTATCATTTTACCTTTTCATTCCTAATAGCGGAACTCATTATAAACCAATCAACTTGAATCATAGAATGATAGTATTCCTTTATTCCATAACTATGAAACAAACGAGCCCTTACAATATGGTACCATATGTGAATGTAAATACTGGTTTTGTCATTTTCTAAAACAACCTACCTGCCGACTATATATCTTACTGGTGTCATTAATAGCATGTATCTTTCATAACGTCAAGATCAAGATTTCATTATTACTTTTTTCAAATCTATCGTCAACTTATTTTTTTCTTTGTGATTTATTTATTATTTTTTCATCTATGATTATCCTTGTTCGATGTCTTGATTTCAGTTTCTCGTATATGTTCATCAAGTAGATAAATTTAATTTTATTATGAACATACCTGACTGCATTACAAGTGATCATTATTACGTTTTATTATTCTACTATGGGTTAGTTTAGAACTCATTTTAGTAACACATAGCGGTGGTCGTGTTTAGGGTCCAACGCCACCCCCACCAGCCAAGTTATAGAACATCTTTCCTTTTCTTTTTCTCTTTTCTTTTTTCATTTTTGTTTTCTTGTGGATTTGTGTTTATCTGTTTTGTGTTTGTGTTCTTGTAGGTGGTTGAACAAAGAAGAAGACGACGATATATCTTCTTTTCTTCACTTTCAATCCTATAGATTTGGATGTTTTAATTTTTAATCCTTGTTTGTTAAGTTCTTGCATCTAGTCTTTATTAGGTTTGCATTTTTGGTCCTTCGCTTTTTTCCTTACATTATTAGTCCCTAAAATGTATACTTTTGGTAAGTTGTTTTATTTAAGTAATGTATGGTTTGAGCGTATAGAACGCGGACCGTACCGGACGCGAATATATTTCGGTAGTTTCTCGTTAATAAACTATTTTCTCATTTCGGTCCTTGGTCACAGTCTGCTCCGATTTGTCATCACGCACAACCGGATATTAATTTTGTAGGACGAGCGATCGGACTCAGAGAACGCGAATTGAGACGGACCTGGACCGAACATTCTGCCGTCCTCCATTCGATTTTTTGGTCCCGAATTGGTTTTTCATCAAACTTTGATCGGTCCGGTCTGGTTTCGGACGGTTATTAGCCCTAATGTAATGTTTCAGTTTTTATATCTTGTTGAATTAAAAAATGCAAAACAAAAATTGTTAGGTGTATGTGTTACTAAAATGAGTGTATTGTAGACATGTCTTGGACAAGTTTTGAGAACAAGTCGGTTGTTTAAAGGTCTGACTTCTTTCACTTTATATTTCTGTGTGCGAATGTATTGTAGTGTATTTTTGTGTTTCACTTTATATTTATGTTTTGTAGATGTCAAACCAAATGCATACATTGTTAGGTGTATAACGAAAAAAATTTAGAGTAATAAATAGTCATAGTTGCATAATTGTTGTTAAGTGTTTTTTGTAACATCTATTAAAAATCTGTTAAGGTGTCACTAAAGGAAAAGAAAACCTGTCGACTAAAGTTTTTAATCAGAGATTGGCTTTTACATTTTCTTTTTACATGTAGTGACAGTATGTGTATTGTTACAAATATTAGGTTAGGTGTAGTGGTAACCAACATCACAACCGTTAACTCAACGTCAAATACTTTTTTTTAACTCCATGACCAATATCACCATTAACAACGTGCAATAAAACCATCAACTTTTTCAATCAAATATTTCACACTTAAAAAACAAAAGTACACTACAATACATTCGCACACAGAAATATAAAGTGAAAGAAGTCAGTACTTTAGACAACCGACTTGTGCTCAAAACTTTTCCAAGACGTGTCTGTTAGAAGGGGTGTTATAGGAGCGACCTGTTAGCAGAGGTGATTCATGCGTCGTGTGTTACACTATTACACACATTCTTACGACAGACCAACAAAACAATAATGAGTTAAATACACGTTTGGTCCTTGTGGTTATGGCCAAATTGCATGTCTCATCTTAGTAAATCGATAATTACACTAGATGTCCACGTGGTTGAACAAAAGGAGTTGATCGGTCCTTTAACCTTTTTTCCATCCATTTGAAAGTTAACGACAGGGGCATTATTGTCATTTCACGTCCAAATAAATCACATGAACCATTTATGTAACATTTTTTTTTCAAATTTTTTTATTTATTAATTTTCTCCATCTTCATCTTCATACTCTCACCACCGTTGGCCACCTTGACAAACCTAGATTTTTTTAAAAACGTTCCTAAAATTTACACAAACCCAGATTTGAAGGCCAATGTTGATGCCGCTTTTAATATCGAAAATTCAGGGTGTGTTTTGTGCTAATAATTTATAGTACCAAGCCATTTGTTTAATCTACTTGTATAGTTTAGGGATGGCACCCATGGGGTATGGGTATCTCAAACCCGTCACCCACCTCGCCCACCCGTCACCCACTAGTGGGTATAACTTTTTACCCATGCCCATGCCCATGCCCGCGCCCATCACCCGTGGGTCAGTGAAAATGCAACAAAATTACAAAATAATGATACGGAAACTAACTACGAAACTACGTTAAAAAACACCATATTATCAATATTTTCTAAATACGCAAGTTCACAAAAACTTAAAATACATGTCTAAAACGAGCAAATTAAATGACATTACATCAAATCACAAGCCTCAACTAAATGTATCATGTATATATCTTGAAGAGTTGAGTAATTATCATTATAAATCTTTGAAGAAGTTTTGAGTAATATCGCAAACACGTCACCCACCTACGTGATTATTCTCGCCCACCACCCACCGTCACCCACATAGTGGGTATAGACTTTTTACCCAATGCCCATGCCCGCGGGTATCCATCACCATTGGGTCAGTGAAAATGCAACAAAATTACAAAATAATGATACGGAAACTAACTACGAAACTACGTTAAAAAACACCATATCATATTTTCCAAATACCAAGTTCACAAAATACTTAAAATACGTGTCTGAAACTAGCAAATTAAATGTCATTACATCAAATCACATGTCTCAACTGAAATGTATCATGTATATATCTTTGAAGAGTTGAGTAATTATCATATATATACCAACAACTTCACAAATATTTAAGTAGTATCATAAATTTTACTCCAACACAAATGAGTTACGGGTAGGGGTGTCAATAGGGTCGGGTTAACCCGACCCGAACCCGAACCCGATAAAGCTTATCGGGTCGGGTTTTATCGGGTTGAAAAAGCTTATCGGTTTATTTTCACCAGAACCCGATAACCCGATATTGTTATAGGGTCGGGTTACGGTTGAGTTATTTATGTTATCGGGTTATCGGGTCAACCCGATAAGACCCGAAAATATAATGCAACTTTTTAACAACATTATTTTCACTGTTCACCGATCTATAATTCTTTACGGTTTACTGTATAATAGTAGCATGATCTTATGTTAGTTTTCATTCTTACATTTTACTTACTACTGGTGTAGCAATACATTAACATCTTGAATTCTCATAAAACGTATGTTTGTTCTTATAACATGTTGTCCGTATATAACATCATGCGTGTATTTTGTCAAACTGGAAGACGATAACTCATTGAGCATGTAAAAACAGTAACTGCTACTATGATATTTAATCATAACACTCGTGTAGTTTGTACTGCTACTATGATATTTAATCATAACACTCGTGTAGTTTGTACTTTTTACATACATAACGCAATACTATTTTTTAAATTAGATTATATATTTATTTTCAAGAGACTATTAATATTTTATCAGGTTCAACCCGAACCTGATTTAACGCGACAGCGACATAACCCAACCCGATTAGACCCGAACCCGATAACCCGATCTGTTATAGGGTCGGGTTGCGGGTTATATTTTCAAAAGTCAAAAACCGATTCAACCCGACCCGATTAACCCGATAACCCGACAACCCGACCCGATAACACCCCTAGTTACGGGTACACACAAGGTTATTTAGGCGGGTACACCCGTGGGTGTTTTAGATAGGTACACCCATGATAGATATATATTACCCGTCACCCACCCGTCACCCACTCATGGGTCTAATTTTTCACCCACGACCCACCTACGGGTGAAAATTGATGGGATTACCCACCCATTTACATGCGGGTACCCGCAGGTTATGGGTTTTTTCTCACCCATTGCTATCCCTAGTATAATTGTATGTGTTGCTCAATTCACCACATGGGTCCAACATGTGATTTCAATATAGGAAATATACTTTTACGTTTAAAACCTCATTATGGTTTTCATTTCTATAAATATAACCTGCCCATGAGTTGTTCCCCATCATATTTGTTTCCCAACATATACTCCATGAGATGTTCTTTTTTTCTCTAAAATAACATCACCTAAACAATACATCACCATAAAAAGGAGTGACTACCACCGTCGCCGCCACGTCACCGTCTATTGCCACACCGTCCGATCAATCACAACCACCTCAAATCCAACGCCCGTTAAACAAGCCACCTCTACTATAATCAACACTGATAACGCTTAAATTATACATATTTCTATATGCGTTATCTGTGATTTTATGTATATAAATTGGTTAATAATAAGAACTTTCGGTATTTAATCGAGTATATTTGCTATTGTAGGTTCTAAGTACATGTCGTGGAAGAAAACGAAAGAATACACGAAGAAATAAAGCTTAAACAAAGAAGTAAACTCAAGCTGAATGCTTCCCGACACCTGTTTACTGTTTTGGCCATAACTCGGTAATACGAACTCCGTTTTAGTTAATTCAAGCGGCCACGCGAAGAGAATTAAATTATCTACAAACTTGAAAAAGGCCAAGTGCTGAAGTTGCAGAAAGTGCGGCGGTTTTACCCAAAGTGTGGCGCACTTTTGAGTCTGTGAGAAAATTAAAGGCAATTAAATGAAGTGTGCATTAACTCCCGAAGTGCGGCGCACAAATAAGTTTGTGCGGCTTACTTTGGCCCCCGAAAAGCCTATAAATACCCTCCTTGGCCCCCTCATTTCACACATTGTTACACAAATCATTCTAGTTCGTTTAGAATACTTAAAATAGGGATTTTTGGTGATCTTGGCTTGACAAACCAAGGAACCAAACGCCCCTTCAAACCACCATCACCACCATCATCTACCACCACTCTCCTCCATCAATTTCTAGATTTTAATCCATCCAAGGAAGTAGCATTGAAGTGTAATTCAAATCTATAAGCGATTGTGACAGAATTGTTTATAGTTTCTGGGTTTTGCTTTGAATATAATAAAGTGTTCTTGATAAATTCATGTGAAATCACCATATTTTGCTCTTGGAATTTGGTATAATCTTGTTTATCCTTTGAATATGATTGTTCCTGAATTTTATGAGTTTAATATGCATGTTACTTGTTTGATTATGGAGTAATTTCGTTATGTTTGTTTAGGTGTTCTTGAGATGTGATATAAATATATGTTATGGATATATGCTTATGATCATATAAATCGTATGCTTGATATTGTTATGCTAAGATCATTGAGACTTGGTTGATTTGTCATTACAATAGAAATAGGTCGAAAGGCTCTATTGTGTTGATTGAATTTCGTGTTGTTTGTCTATGGCAATTCGGTATTAACCTTGTGAGAATTGGTTAATAAAACTATGATCAACCTGTGTATAATAATGTTTAATGCTTAATCACATGTCTAACAAACTTGATTAAGAGAATATACTTTTTATATTATCAACCACAAACCTATCTTAATGCATTTGGTATGTTGAGAATTAAAGGCCGAAAGGAATTCTTATCATATTGAATAGTTATTTGCTTGATTGATTACCCGTCATTTCTTACTTATATATCTTGTTTGTGCGTGCATCCTTATCCATATATATGTTTTGTCTCATGTTTCTTGGCCTAAACAAACATGTTTTAATCACCTTGGTAATAATCTATTCATTTTTAGTGTTTGTTATAATTACTTGTTATTTCAAATATGAGTCTAATGATCGTAACAATCATTTGGACTTTCTTTCTAAACTACCGTTTGAATCTGAAAACGCACTACTCCATTGGGACGACCTGGACTTACCTAGACTTTACTACACTCAAAAGGGTACCGTATATTTCCGTTAATTAATCGGTAATTCTAGTCTTATAAATTTAAAGCTTTTGAAACACATCAAAGTTTTTGGCGCCGTTGCCAGGGAGTTTGTTGGTCTTGTTTTCATTCAAATAGTGGTTTATACTTGTTTGACATCTCGTTGCTATGCAAGTTTCATGTTAAAAAAATTTAAACATCATTCTGCTACTGAAAGTACGCCGATTTTTCTGTTAAAACTGCCGTACTTCCCTAAAAAACCTGCAAGTACGGCGTACTTATTTCTAAGTATGTCATACTTTTTGTCTAAAACAATATATTATTGTGTCTTAAAAACCCCCATAAACCAATTGTAATGCTTAATTCAGGTACTTAGATCATGAAACTCCTGTTTTGTGTGATTGTATTGCTTAAATTATTACATTTGTATCATTTGCCAATTAAATGGAAATTACAAAAATATTTGTGTTCTTATTTGATCTATACTTGTGTGGATTTAAGTTGCTTTGTTGCTTGTTCTGAACAAGATCTATTTGTTTATATTCTGTTATTGTTATTTGAGTGTTTGTGTCGTTTTGTGAATCATAATAATATGCTTATGCTGAACCTGAAAAACCTGCAAGTAAGCCGGTTTTAATCCAAAACCACCGCACTTCTAAAAAATCATTTTTTTATTTGTGTGTTATCTTGCTTTTTTCATGATTATTTTGTTTTATTTCATGTCTCTGTCAATATAATAGGTCATATGTTTAGTTTATATTGAATATATATGAAAACCCATAAAAATATAAAATTCAAAAAATTTACAGTATGTACGCCGCACTTCATCTGAAGTGTGTCACACTTTGCACCTGCATATATAAAAAATCCAATTTTGTACAAAAATAAACTTGATACAATTTTATTTTATTTTTATCTTATGTTCTGTGAATACTTGTAATGAGTTTTTAATTGATCTTGCATTAGTTTGTTTGCTTGTCTGGGTGTGTTTGCTTGCGTGCTTTAAATAAAAGAAAAATATAAAAATTAAAAAAATGTTAAAAACCATAAAATCTAAAAAATAGTTTTCTTATCTACCTTTTTAATATGTGTGATTGTGTGTTTTTCGTGATTGTTTGTGTCTGTTATGTGTTAATATATATATTGTTAACTAATAAAGTGTGGGAAATAATATA
>BQNB010159556.1:0-14899 GCA_026074375.1 Tanacetum coccineum | reverse complement strand
ATAGAGCAATACAAAAAAGCCTGTAAATCTTGTTTCATACCCTTAAACACGATCATGTAAGTGTCAAAACCAATCAAACCCCAGGTCTAGATTTCTTGCTCCCAGGTTTTCTTTCCTAAGTAGCGTTCTTTTTGGCTTCTCTCCAAGCTTGTCTCTTCTCTTCCCTGCATAACCCAACAGAGAAAGACACCATAAATATTAACATAAAAAAATAAACGTATCATTTGTAACCCCTTGTTCAAAGGGATTACTACTTTCGGGATATCTCTTGTTATCTTTTTCCGATAACTTGTTCTTTTAAGAGAACCCTTGTTCAAAGGGTTGTAAGAGCAAAACAAACAAACGAACAACCCCCGCTTGTTTAGTATGTAGATGATACCGTTAGGCGGAGACATAGTGATGAAAAGAGAAGGTACCTGGCTTTAGAGATTTCTTCTCTTGGAGGAGGTTTATACTTCTTCCTCTTTTCAGTGGTTACAGGTTTTTCTTCTTTCTTTCTTTTAAGAGAACCATTATTATTTGTTGCGCTCTTGTTATCTTTTTCCGATAACTTGTTCTTTTGGGGCCGAGGGATTACTACTTTCGGGATATCTCTGCTTCCGCTTGGTTCGATCTCAGAACCTTCTTCCACTGCTTCATCTAGTTCAGAAGCTGTTGCTGGAGCTCCTTTCGAATTACTCATTTTCTTCAGCTGAAATAATGATCAAATGATCACATTACATATACAACAGGCAAAAGAAGTGAAAAAAACTATGGACGTTCAGATTTGTAGCTGATAATGGCATACCTTTGCAACAAAAAAACCATCCATGTTATGGACATGAGGATAGAAACGTCTCGTCTTTTCTAATGAAGGATGAAATCGGCGTTCTCTAAAGCGAGTAAACCTACAAAGAAAACTGATACTTTAGACAAGAGTATATTTGATACAATTCGTGAACTCTCAAAAAACATAGGATAAATAAGGAGTACCCTGGGCGACCAAAGTCTAATCCGCATGGCACAAGTTTCACATCTCTCTTCTTGAGTGCATAGTCTATAGCATCTTCATTCTGCAAAAACCAAAAAAAAATAATTTAAAAAAATAGAGCTGCAAGATATCTGGCATGGAGTCGAGATACAAGATAAAGACTCGATACCTCAATAACCATCATGGAGCAGGTGGAGTAGACCACATAACCCCCTGTTTTTGAATTTGCGTCAACCATGTCAATTGCTGCAAGTAACAGCTCCTGCCATTGAACAATAAAAATGAAGCTCCTATACAAAGACATTTTCAAAATCCACAGATGCATATCCAAAATACATGCCTTATCCATTTTCTCTCTCATAATTTTCACCCTTAGTTTTGCCATTTGTCACAATCTTATCAATAAGCATATTTTTAGACATGTTTATTAGGCATGAGAATCATTTTCCTATCCCAGATAAGTAAGAGAGAGTGAAATATTGATGTAAGCAGCAAGAAGTTCCTTTCACCATATTATGACATTCATCTCATTCTCCTATCATGTAATCAAACAGCTATGAACCACCGGGTCAATGAATAGTGTGTAAAACTTAAAACAAGGCTACAATGACCAGATGTAAGCAAGTGCAACATGCCAACACCTTGCAAAATGAGTGGACAAACTGGTCAGAGCAAGTCTAGACCACAAAAGCAATACCCATCCCGCTGAAGCGAGCAAGTCTAGACCAGAAGTAGTAAATTTCAAGTGAGGGTCAAGTCGAACAGGGTTGAAAGACCAGCACTTCTTTGTCCATTAATTTATTAAGTTACAAATATCAAATGCATGTATATTGTGGATCTTAGAGATTAAATGCAATTAAGAGGATGTAAGCTATTCGAGAAACTTTCTACCATTTATCACCCAACTTTCAATTTATCTAACTCACTCTATTTTATCTCTTCAACCTGTTATTCATAAGATACAACCTGAATCGTAGAACTTGTAAAATGTAACTTTTTACCATTTTGCTTGAGAACTTGTGAAATGTACAGTACAGCATTACTAGGTCACATGCTCACACGAATCTAAGAAAATATAATTTAAAGAAAGACTTTAGTACCTTCTGTAGACGTGAACAGTTCTGTACATCTACAGCACTTTTTGAGGTTTTGACAGACTCGTCTTTAGATATAACCTGTTAATTTATAAATATAGATACATTACACTTTCAACTGGAACAGACAAGAATACACACAAATAAAGCTTGACGCTTACCCCTGTACCACTGCAAGGAGCATCCAACAAAACCCTATCTGCTGTGTTGTGTCCCAAAACTTTGGGCAGCTGAAGTTGAATTAAACAAGAAGAAAAGTGAATATAAAAAAGTACAAGTTGAGCTAAAAAAACAATATGACAGATTTCCAAAACCAGCGTCAAGACATCGATAACTAACCTCCCTTCCGTCGTAGCTGCATACTACAGTGTTTGTAACACCCAATCGCTGTAAATTTGATGTGAGCTTACTTAGCCTCTGCTCCTTCATTTCATTTGCATAAATTATACCTGTTACGAATAAATTTTGTGTTACAAAAAGAAGTCAAAAGTATGACAGACATAGGGTGATATAACTCGTACAAAATATGTGCACCCAACAAACATTACGAAATAGTAGTAAACATGTGACAATGCCTGGAAATTGTGTAAATGCATAAAAACATCATACCAGTATTTTTCATCAGTGCTGCAATATAAGTCGTTTTACCACCAGGAGAGGCCCTAAAAGAAGTAAAAACCCATTTTTTTTAAATGTGGAAATGTATATATCAGATATAGACTGAAGCTTGCTGAGAGATAAAAAAAGTACGAGTAACAAATACGTACGCCATGTCAACAATTCGTTCTTTTTCCTGAGGGGCGAGAGCCATTACAGGTAAGAAAGAGCTTGCACTTTGCACCTGTAGAGAGCATATATAAAAACAAACAAAACATAAAGAAGATAATACGCAGATACGATTAACAAAAAAATACAGCAGCTAAAACTAACTAAGATAACAATACCATGTAATGACCGGCCATATATTCTGGGGTTGCACCATATGGCACTTGATGATCATAAACAACCAAGCCAACCTGTGTATTGTAAGCGTTAATATTAAATCAACATGAAAGAAAAATGATTTAACAAAATGATGGCAATGCATGTTCGTTACCTTTGACCACTTGCTTAACGGATCCAAGTTGATACCTCTGTTCAATAAGACACCAGCCAAGTCTCGTCTCCGTGTCTATATCAATAGAAAAGGTTGACCATGATAAGTATGAGGGCAGATAAAAAGAGAACCATAAAAAGAAATAAGTGCATCACCTTTAAAGTGTTGGTACGAAGAGTAATAGGTCGTGGCTTTTCAAAAGCTTCAATTAGTTCCATAAGTTCAACAGGTGGAAACATCTACAGAACAAGTAGTATTAGAAAAAAACAATTAGACCTTGAGAGTGTATACATATAATTAGCATGTCGAAATAAGTATGATTACCTCAACAAATGAAGAAATAAGGAACTCATTGTAGCCATAATATGAGCCTAAATCCAGCTTAAGTTGCTCTACATATTGCTTTCTTGTAGCTCCCTCTTGCCTCAAAGTACTAAAATTTGAGAGCACCCGAACAACTGCAAAAGGTAAACTGAAATTTGTTAAAAAAAACGTTGTGAAAATTGAGTTTTACAATAAAAGGATAAGATGTACCCTCTTTTATTCTTTGTTGGAGACCACTGAGATCAGGTGGTCCACGAGCCTCTGCTTCAAGTTCCTACAGTAGACATATGTAAGAGTACTTAAGTATATGCTCCACGCTATGCATAGAGTGAAAAAAAGATCTCAAAAAACCTCTTGTGTTGGCAACCGAAATTCATCCGGTTGTTCTCTGATGTTAAGTGCTAGTTCATCTTCAGCATCTTGTAATTCTCTCCCTCTCTCGTCATCAATGACCCTCGCATTGCGCTCAGCATCAGAATCGTCATCAGAGTCCAAATCCGACTGTGAACCTGATCCGATTTCTGTAAACAAACACAACAAATCATAAACCCAAAGAGCAGAGACATAAGAGCTTTAATACTACATACAAACTATGATTTGCACTATATAGCATAACATATTATTTGTAAAACAAAGTATGTATAACATTGCTTTTAACCAAGTTTCCTTGCACTTTTAATTGATATACCACACTATCTAAGCCACATCAATTTCTTCCATTCAATTTGACCATGAATGGCTAAAACAGCCATTAACTCAAACATTAGGGGGTGTTTGTTTAAGCTTATTTTTGGGCTTATGAGCTTATCTATTATCAGCTTAAGTTTCATAAGCTCAATTTTTTTAGCTTACTTGAGACTTAAGGGCTTATATAAGTTTATTATGTGATAATAAACTAACCCAAATCCACAAATTTTTCAAAATAAGCCTAAAAATTGAGCTTATGATATATAAGTCGTAAACAGATAAGCTCGTTTGTTTAGGCTTATATGTGAGCTAATGAGCTTATTTGATTTCGGCTTATATTTCATAAACCCAGATTTCCCGGCCTAATTTGAGATGTATGGGCTTATACAAGCTTCTTACATCATAACAAACTCATATAAAGCTCTAGAGTCTCAAAATAAGCCAAAAAATCCGGGCTTATGAAATATAAGCCATTATCCAAATAAGCTCATAAGCCCACATAAAAGCTTAAACAAACACCCAAGCTTATTTTGCAAGTTACGGGGCATTTGAACCAGCCAACTTTGTGGGCTATTCAGATTCATGAAAGCCAATAAGCCAACCTTTTTTTTTGGCTTACCCATTTAAGCTTATTGGCTTTCCTAAATCTCAATATAAGCCACTAATCCCACAAAATAAACTAACCCAAACAAGTGCTTAACCTAATTATAAATATAACAAAATTGATTCTTAGGGATAAAAGTACCTTGATTATCATCATCATCAGAGCCTTGTAAAACATCATTAGCAAAATCATCATCATCATCTTCTTGTTCTTCTCCATCTGACATATCATCATCAGACCCACTCTCAATTTGCTGCTGTTCTTCAATATCAGACTCATCATCATCATCACTGCTGCTGCTGCTTAGAATATCATTCTTTTTTGTGTTCTTTTTCTTAGAAACAAATTCATCTTTCTTCTTCTGCAGAGTCTTTTTTCCTCCTCCTTTAACAGCCATTTTTTTCTAGGAAGACAGGAGAGAGGCGGGTTTGTGTTTGTGTTTTTACTAGGGTTTAACTCTTTTTCTTATTCTTGTATTTTACATTTATAGCACCAACTTTTTTCTTTTTTCTTTTTTCATTTTACTTTTTTTTAAAGGGTAGGTTACATCGTTAGTCCCCCAAGTTAAGGCGAAATTGCATCAACCTCCCCAATATCTTGATTTTTCTTTGTTGGGATCTGAACTTTTAACGCTCGTTAAAAAACTCGTTAGTTGCAAAGCCTTTTTCGTCTTTTCAGCAATTCCACCAATAAGTCACACACATATGCACTTCTAAACATCAATCCAAACACACATTTTCTTCAACCTCTTCACCGCCACCCCTACCACCAATTCTTCACCACCATTGCCACCACGCTCGCCGACACCAATACCATCACCACCACTACAACCTTGTTCTTTAACACATTCAACCCATCGCAATTCAAAACACCACACCACCATCGACACCGCTACCACACCGCCACAGCAATCCAAAATGTCAATCGAAAACGCCACCACACCACCACCACCACTGTCTAATAACATATGAACCCTAATACAACTCAAAAATCCAATCGAAATCCAAACCCAATCACACAAAATCCAAACACATTCTAAAACCTGATCGAAATCCAAAACCAAATCACAATCCAAAACACATATAAAAGGTAAAAAAACACACATTACATTCATCTAGAAAATAAAAGAGTGCATTATTGAAAAACACATTACATAAATATTAAAAAAAACACATTCATCATCCAATTTTTATGCATCTAAATAATTTTAGCACTAACTTAATTGGTTATTTTGCTGACCAAATTAGTCGGGTAACAATAGTTTTATAAAACGTATTTGTCAAGGGTGCAATAATCCGTACTAATAACTAGTTATACCTATTGATCACGCTTCCTCGCTTTTTGGTAGTTCCGATCTCCTCCTTACAAAATCACTCGTCTTGTTTAGTCGATCTAATGGGTGCAACATCTCATGTCTGCGTGAATCATTTTTTTGTTTTGTTTGTAAAATGGTGAATTATATTTAGCTTTCAAATAATAAATAGTTGACAAGCTGCATACTAAACTTGAAGGACATGCCCAACAAGTTTAAACTATTCAAAACACACATACAACCATAATACATGAACAAATCAAATATGTTTCAATATCACCATTCTTTTAGACTAGCATATTATCAGAGCTAGTTTTATGCATCCATGGAGAAAACTCACACTTAACTATATTTCCTTTAATACAAACACCTTACCTGTGTTCATTGTACCCCCATACACTTCTAACATAGAGGCTCTTGTATGAAAGCATCATTAAGTAGTGAGCAAAACTCTTGTCCATTGAGACTCTTATTTACAGAGCTACATTTCCTAGTAAACTAGCATCACTTATGTGGACAGAGCTACTCAAGGATACATCTCACCTTGACTACATTTCCCTCTCTTCTTACCATCTCAGCTTCCAAAAGCAGCTACATCCTTACATTTAAAAGATGAAATGAACAGAAAAGAAGGCATCATCAGGTTGGCACTCCACCTTATATCTCTATGCAGGAAACTACCTTATGGGCGTTACTAGCTCAAATCATACCTTCTTTTCTACCCGTTATAATGCATCATCATCATTACATAAGAACAGATATAGAGAAGACCATGATTGAACTTTCAGACGCAATATATTAGCCATCTGCCTTTATCTATTTCATTATTTCCATTTATCAATTATTGACTCATTCTCTTTGCTTCTACCTATTGTAATATGTCATTCTTTACTAACTTTAGCAGCTTTAGTAGAGTTCTTCACTTTAAGACTCGCCAATTTCATTCTAATGTTATTGATAATAGTCAGCAGAACTTCATTCTGACTTCTCTTTTCATTGCCAAACAACCTCTTGTTTCTTTCATTCCATATATAGTAAACACTGGCTGCAAAAACTATTCTTCTCAGTATAGTCATGATAGACTTATTGCAGGCCATTACTGTCATTCTATTCAAAACTTCATCCCACTCATTTGTCAAATCCTATAACTTGTCAAATCATATACTCATTTGCAGAGTGTGGACACTTGAAAAATAAATGCTCATGTGAACCTGAGCACATCTCACATAAAGGGCAAGTAACTAACTTTCCAGGGTACCATTTAGCTAATCTATCTTGTGTAGTTAACCTTTTTAGTACAGTCAACCAAATAATAAAGGAGTGTTTAAGAGTACAATGTGAGAACCATATTACCTTGCATCATGCCACTTTTTTATCACTATGCTTCTAGTCTTTTGATGAGGTGTCATTTTATACACTTTTTCAGGGTCGTTTAACCCCCTAAATCGTGTGTTTATGCCCAAAATAGGTACTTAATCGTTCCTTTTCATGTATTTTGCATTTGGAGGGCATTTGGAAGAATTACACGTGACTTGGGCTCATATGGAGAAGAAACGGACAAGACTACGGACCTACACCAACATTTCTCAAGATTATGTTCTCAGTAGCTAGAGATGGCGTCACAGTTTCTACGTGACATCGTCACAACGCATCCCACAATGGCGTCACATATTCCACGACGGCGTCAGAGATCACGACCCAGCCCATTATCTAGAATATTCTCTTTCATGACGGTGTCACGACTAAAATGCGACGTCGTCACAACGTTTTTCCTATATATACAAACCCGAATTTAGGGTTTTGTGTGTGTAACTTTAGAATAAAAAGAGGGTACGAACCCTAGTTTGTTTAGCAGCTGTTAGGGACGATTTTAGGGCCTAAAAACCCTATTGTACTTCCTCCAACTCTTGTTTTAATCAAGTAAGGTTTATTTAATCATTCAATATGTCTATGTGTTGTTTGATTCATCTATGTTCTTGCTTTATCTTTAACATGCTTGGCTAAAACTCCTATTGTGTTTATTTATGATTGTATGAAACCTAGAATGTAGATCTTAGTGGTGTTGCTTCTTGTGATGGATGTGCATGTTAGGTCTTAGAAAACCAACTTTTGTTTGTATCGCTGTTGATATGTCTAGGAAAACATGATTGTGTAGAAATGATACCATCGGGTAACAGTCTTCATACTACCTTGCCCCCTAATATGGTTGATCCACTCTTAATATATTTCACATGCACTTAGTATACCCTTAGGGGCCTTGTAATAGTCTTCATACTACCTTACTTGTGCGTTGCCTTAACGGAATACTAAGTAGACGGCGGGTTCGTGTAATTCGTTCATGACTTAGGAAATAATTACACAGATCATCACAAGTGTGACAAGGCAACAACACTAGGAGAAGCAATCTAGGGAGTAATACATGATTAAATAAACACAATCTTTTATTATATTGTTATCACCAGTAGCGTGGTTAATATTTAGTTTAATAGTTAAAACCAAACCAACCTCTCCAATATATGATTTTACCTGCTTTCATAAAATATAAAAATACAAAAAGAATCTTCCCTCAACCTTTAGAATTCTGTTAGACCGTGATCAAGTCTTCCCAACCTATTCCTCGAGTAAACGATAACAACCCCCCGGGTCTTGCCTATACTACTACTACAACGATTAGGTGCTCTGCCTAGGGAGTTGTAAAACTTCGTGTAGAAGTCTAACGACGACCGCATCAAGTTTTTGGCGCCGCCGCCTGGGGAATAGTTAGGTATTGATCATAGTTTAGCTTAGTTCTACTTGCTTGAATCCTTTCAAGTAACGATTTTAATTTCTGCATATTGCTTTATTGTTGTATTCTTTTTGTTTTTGTCTAATCTGTTTCGTAACCCATTCTCGTCAACCACCATGGGAGACGAGAATCCTATCCGCACTCTTGGAGACTACTCCAAACCTAGCCACGAGGGCTACAGGAATACCATCGAGCTCCCCGTAGGGAACAACGTGGTACCTCTTCGATCCGACACCATCCGGTTGGTGCAAAACGGATGCTCATTCCACGGACTTCGGTCCGAGGATCCAAACCAACACCTCAAGGATTTCCTTAAACTTGTGGACTCACTTGACCTTGATGGTGAAAATAGGGAAAGAATACGCATGTATTTATTTTAATTTTCCCTACGCGATCAAGCTAGCAATTGGCTTGTAGCGTCTTTTACTGCAGGAAATCCATCACCACAATGGGAGGTCTTAATAACGATCCTTGCTCAATTATTTCCACTGGGAAGACACATAAAACTTCGAACGATATCCATGAGAATGTTCCGACAACATCATGGAGATATCTCTATACGAAGCATGAACTCGTTTTAAGGAATTACTCAAAAAGCCCTCATCTTGCATCAGACCTTTGGCTCCTAGTCTAGATTTTTTATGACCATGTCAATCCCGTCACAAGACGAACCATTGACCAATTGGCCGATGGTAAGCTTCGTGACCTTAACACCGAAGAATCCTGGGCATTATTAGAGGACCTCGGCCTCTATGACAACGAAAGTTGGAACGGCCTAAGAGATTTTGCTAAGCCGGTCAAGGCAATCGCAATGCCTAAGATGTCCCGAGTATATCCGATCGCCGTCTAATCAAGCTCGAAACTCAAGTTCAACGCTTGATGGAAGCTCGTCTTGCTTCGACACAACCTACCCAAGTAAACAAAATCACTACCTCATGTGAGATCTGCAGTGGTCCCCATGACACTCGGTATTGCATGGAAAACCCCGAACAAGCCTTTGTTGACTACGCATCCTCGCGTATCGATGAAGCGGGAGGTAAGTGGTATACCTTCAAGCCCGAGCAAAACAATCTTGGTGACACCTACAATCCGTCATGGAAAAGTCACCCAAACCTTAGGTGGAGACAACCCTAAAATTCCCTAAATAATTTTTCAAACCCACCTAACCGGTTCCAACCCAACGGTTCGATCTCGAACCGTTCCTTCAACAACCGTCCTCAAAATTTTAACAACCAATCGAATATAGAAGGACTGGTTTCTAAGTTCATGGCATCTCAAGACGCCAGGTTGTCTAAGTTTGAAGCCGATTTCAAATGACAACAAGGTGAGATGACCAACAAAATCGACATAGTGTTGAAGGCCATCACCGATCAAATAGCGGGTACTTTACCTAGCGATACGGTTAAGAACCCGAAACTGGGGACTCATCTAGTTTCGTCTGCTCGTTCTTACCCAACAATAGACCCGCAATGCTCAACACAAATTCACAGTTCGATCAACGCCATCACAATCCATCCCAAGCAACAAAGTGATTCCCACAACAGAACCGAAGTGAACAAGGAAGAAGAGAGGGGCAGCCCAGAAAACCATCCCGACTCTCCTACACCACCCGATCCATCAATTTCATTCGTCACCGAAAAAGTCCTCAAATTCAATTCACTCTTCGAATCGCTCAGATTGGTTCCCCCATCGCCTAACGCTGAACTCGTTTGCACCAAAGAAGAAGATGGCGACGTGATGTTTATCGAGATAATTCTGAAGGATGACAATTCCTATAGGGGGGACCCGAAGCAGTAGTGCAAGAAGTGGAGTATTTTGACACGTTCCCGACTAGGAGTGAACTCGCGTATCACAAATACCTCATGTGTGGCCCAATCCCTTCAATATTTCTACGGAACCCCATCATTATAGAAGGATGCCAATCGAACCTCAAGATATCATGCAACATTGGGCATGTTCATGTGGAAAAAGCCTACATTGACCTTAACTCCCCTCTCAATATCATGACCCGAATGATGTATAATTCGATCATGAGAAGAAAACTTGACCCTAGGGAAAATGCGAATGGAGGAATTAGTAATTTCACAGGAAGGATTAAAGGAATGCATGTTTTCATAGGAAACTTCACCTATGTGGTAGACTTCATGATTGTCGATGATATTAGCTCAATCATAGACCCTAGGTTGTCACAAGTAGTACTAGGGAGGCCTTTTATTAAAATATCCAACATGACTCACGACCTACCCAAAGGAGTAGTTAGGTTCACCAACGAAAATGATGAAGTTGCCTATAAAATGCCCTATAAGATAGAACAATATAACTCGTCGTCGGACCTAGAAAAGGAACACACAAAGTCAGCCTATCTTAGGAACAAGGAAGACAAAAGAAGAGGAGTTGACTATGTAATGAGTAAGATATTAGGGTTCTACAAGGAATGTTTAGAGTTAGGCCCTGAATATGTAACTGGAATGAATGATGAAGGAGAAGTCACGTAAGGACGTGTGACTTCGAGTCTAGCTACAAGACTCGTTAATAAAGAAAAGCACTTCTTGGGAGGCAACCCAATTTACTTTTCCCGTAAATTAGGAGTGTCATGTGTGTTTTAATTCTTTACCGTTTGTTTTATTATGTTTGAACTATCTTGTAATCTTGCTTTGTTTGTCTTTAACCTCGTCTTAATTTCAATCGAATGTATTTTGCAAATAATAAGTGTAGGGGAATTTATCCGGCTTATGAGCCAAATTCAAACATGTTAAATGAATTGTCTAGATTAATTCGTGTCAGTTTTGAGTCATATGATTGAATTGTTAAATCTCAGGTTTTATGCAGCCATTTGTACAGGAATTAACTTATGGAATCAAGTGCAGGAAATTTTTCATCAAAAACAAAAATTTCGTTTTCACAGACTGTGGAGACGGCGTCACGATTAACACGCGACGCCGTCACCACGATACCTGTGACGGGGTCACGAAAACCCTAACGGCGTCAAACGCCCAGGTCCAGAAAACTTAAAGTTTTTAATTATTTTTGAAAATAAAACTTGCATAACATTTAATATATGTATTCTTCTGTTACAAACCTGCAAAAAAACCTAATGAGTTTAACAATTCTCTCATCTTATCTTTACTGCTTTATCGAGTCAAACCCTAAATTCATATTGTATATTTGTCTATCGCACATTTTATGCTTGGTGTAGTTGTCTTTGTCTTTGATTACAGGTTATATTTGATGAGAAAGGGCTTGGAAATTCTTAGGAAGTTTCATTGGATGATTCTTGGAGGACGATTTAACTAGTTATCACATGTTTCTTCTCCATTATTGAGCAAACCAGGGGAGTACTAGTTTTTTTTCCTTGTTTTCTTTTCCCTTTATTCATTTTTATGGGTACTTCTATAGAACATTGGGGACAATGTTCAACTTAAGTGTAGGGGGGAAATAAGCCTTAGAAACTATTCTTTCATTTGTCATTTGCTTTGTCCTTAAAATGATGGGTAATATATCAAAACATAGCATAAAAGGTGATTTTTACCCAAATTTAATTTTTTTTACGACACATACCAACAAAAACTAAGTATTAATAGCGTCTCATGGATAGGAATTTATATGACTAGCATAATAACCCTCAGAATTCCACCCCAAAAATGTGAGGTTCGCCCTTAGATCTTTAGGAATTCGAGTACGCATCATGGTAACGCTCTAGATGATTTATCTTTTACCCGGTTCGAGTTAAGGTTGATCTGCAGGCGTGCATGTCTATTCCGTCGTTATAGCCATGTATGCATTACCTTGTCACCTTTTTTGGAATGTCTAGTGTTGGTAAAATTCATATGAGTGTACCGGTAGTGTATTAAATTCTAGAACTTGTTATTGTGATGCATCCCGAGACCGCATAGTAAGTATTAGGATTTGCTTGATATGAGGCATTAGGATTAACCCATGTTTTAAACCTGTAATTGTTATGATGGTCACACCGATCACATAACTATCCCACACCCTTGCCATGCACTCATCATTAGTGTAGGATACCCCTAGTACAACACTCCAATCCCTATCCTTTTCACGTTGCTCATAATTTTCTGGTGATTCCGGATATATTAATGAAGAGCAAGGTTCCACCACCCTAAACCAATCGTTACACCCAAAAAGCCTTAGCCTACCTTGTATGTACTCGCCTTTAGTACATTATTGTGTTTAACCCAAGTTAATTATTGAGTACACGGTTGCTAAGTCCTTATCATTGTAAATACAGTTTTGGGATGATTGAGATTCATGGTAGTATTTATTTCGCGGAAGAATGGGGAAGAATCGTTAAGTCAATACCCCCATATGTTTGTCAAATGATCTCCATGTTATTTTGATCTACCTCAAATCGGGTCATTAGATAGATTATAAATATCGAGCATGTAAAAGCTCAAGTGTAGGGGTACATGTTATAAACCTCATGTGATGTACTATGTGATTAAAAAAATAAGAAAAGAAAAAGAAAGAGATTGATGTAGAGTTGGTAGATCTTCGTCCGAGTCTTGGCTTAACAACCAAACCAAAGTGTATTCGAGTAAATAATTAGCTAACCCTTTCACTCCAAATTTACCTAAAGCCACCCAAATGTATCCCATCCATTTCTGTTTCCATTATATGTTATCTTACACCTACACCCTACAACCTTTTAAAAGACCTCTTAGATAGCAATCAATAATGCTTGCACCTAGCGGTGGAGGTTTGATCCTTTACCAAGCCTATGGTAAATTATATGCTATGACAGGTAATGAGTGTTGATTTTCCGTTTCCTCTTTTATGTTATAATTTATTATACACCCAAGTGAAAGAGAGAATCCTAAACACTTATGTGAGGTGCTAGTTTATACTTTCCGTGCTGTTAATTACAAGGTCTAGAAGGTTGTGTTATAAAATACTTTTAAAGAGTAGTAAAAATGACTCCTCATATTTGTTATTGGTCTATATGAAAACCCCGAGTGAAAGAGAGAATCCCAAACACTTATGTGAGGTGCTAGTATATATTTTCCGTGTTTTTAATTACGAGGTCTAGAAGGTTGTGTTGTAAAATAATTTTAAAGAGTAGGTAAAATAACCCCTCATATTGTTATTGTCTAGGTAGAAAAGCCCATTTGCTTGAGGACAAGCAAATCTTAAGATTATGTTCTCAGCAGCTGGAGACGGCGTCACAGTTTCTACGTGACGCCGTCACAACGCATCCCATGACGGCGTCACATATTCCACGACGGCGTCAGAGATCACGACCCAGCCTACTATCTAGAATATTCTCTTTCATGACGGCGTCACGACTAAAACGCGACGCCGTCACAGCGTTTTTTCCTATATATACAAACCCGAATTTAGGGTTTTGTGTGTGTAACTTTAGAATAAAAAGAGGGTACGAACCCTAGTTCGTTTAGCAGCTGTTAGGGACGATTTTAGGGCCTAAAAACCCTATTGTACTTCCTCTAACTCATGTTTTAATCAAGTAAGGTTTATTTAATCATTCAATATGTTTATGTGTTGTTTGATTCATCTATGTTCTTGCTTTATCTTTAACATGCTTGGCTAAACTTCCTATTGTGTTTATTTATGATTGTATAAAACCTAGAATGTAGATCTTAGTGGTGTTTCTTCTTGTGATGGATGTGCATGTTAGGTCTTAGAAAACCAGCTTTTATCCACATCATTGTTGATATGTCTAGGAAAACATGATTGTGTAGAAAGGATACCATCGGGTAACAGTCTTCATACTACCTTGCCCCCTAATATGGATGATCTACTCTTAATATATTTCACATGCACTTAGTATACCCTTAGAGGCCTTGTAATAGCCTTCATGCTACCTTACTTGTGTGTTGCCTTAACGAAATACTAAATAGATGGCGGGTTCGTGTAATTCGTTCATAACTTAGGAAATAATTACACAGATCATCACAAGTGTGACATGGCAACAACACTAGGAGAAGCAATCTAGGAAGTAATACATGATTAAATAAACACAATCTTTTATTATATTGTTATCACCAGTAG
>BQNB010159555.1:0-13434 GCA_026074375.1 Tanacetum coccineum | reverse complement strand
GTTTTAAAGCTCATTTCAATTTCGTTTTTGTTCTAATTTTCTTTAAAATTACTTTTTATTCAATTAGAGTCTATTTAAAAAGAAAAATTCAATTTAGGTTTAATTTTGGAAATTTACGGTTTTTAACTACTGTTTAAGGTTCCCGTTTTGCGTTTTTTGTTAAAGTTTGATTTCTAGTTATTTGCGTTCGTGCTTAATTGTTATCATTTGTTTATTTTAATTGTTTTTAATTTGTAGAAATAGATAATCAAATCAATCTTTGTTTCCAATTCAAATCATTGTCCGAACAACAAACGTGGTCTCAATTTCACAAATCGTTGGGGAATAACGACCCGGGAATCATACTTCCCGGTTAATATACGTATTATATTATATTTACTTGTGAAGATTTTCCTTTTTACCTTTGTCCTCAAGGGTAATTTGGTAATTTTCCATCGTATTATATATTTTATTATTACGTGTGTTGCTTTACTACAAATCAGTTTGTTAAGGAACTTGGATCCAAATAGGTTTTTAATGTATCAAAGGTTTTTGCAATTGTTTTTGAATATTCAACTTCCAAATTTGGTAATACCTTTTAATGATATTCATGAAACACCTAAACTTACTAAAAAGGTTATTACAAATATGAGGAAACCAGGAAAAGGATTTACAGGCAGAGTAACACCATTATTTCAAAATATGTTGGTTCCTCCAGTAGTAGTTGGTGAAGGTTTAGAGCAACCCCCTGAACCCCAACCCACACCTTCTACTGCTCCTCTAGAAGTTCTATCTCAAGTTACTATTGCTACTGCATCACAACCACCAAAAGACACAAACACATATAGGAGAACCAAAAGAGGCCGAAACACCAAGGTACCTCAGTCTGGTGGTTCCCCTAATAAGGTTGGTAATGAGGCTATCAATGAGGAGATGTTTGATAGTGTGGAAAGGGCTGCCACTATTGCTTCTAGTTTAGAGGCAGAGGAGGCTAGTGGTAACATCAATAAGACCCAATTCACGGCAACACATAATGAACCATTTTTCTTGGAACTTGGTTCAGGTAGTGGTCCCTGGCGCCAAGAAACCATGGGGTATGCAAGCTCAGACTAGATCTGAGGGTGTATCTAACTTGTCTAGTGATCCACCTCTCTCAAGAGGTCACACACTTGTAAGTGGTGAGGATAACATGGAACATCAAATTGAATTGACGGATAATGTACCAAACACACCCTATGATTCACTTCTCCCATGAGTTAACACACCTGGAAGTGATGAGGGTAGCCTTGAACTCATTGAATTGATGGATCTGGTTACCAAGCTATCTCACAGGTTTTTTGATCTGGAGAAAGTAAAGACTGCTCAAGCAAAGGAGATTGTTGGTTTGAAGAGGAGAGTCACTAAGCTAGAACAAAGACAAAGATCAAGAATCCTCAAGAATCATCCATTCAGATTTGGTTCCTCTAGGAGACAGAGTTTGGGTAAGAAGGATGTATCCAAATAGGGGAGGAAACATTTGAAGACTCAGTTACAGTTTGGAGAAGATGCTTTTGATGATATTGATGATCTGGTGGATGAAGGAATGGCTTTTGTTCAAGAGAAAGATGCAGAGAACCAAGGAAAGATTGGTGCTGATGATACAGAAGTGGTGAAAGGAAGTGGTGACACAGAAGTTCTTGATACTGAAAAAGCAGTTAATACTGCTGGTGAGGGAGTTAGTACTGCCAGTGTTCCTGAAACTGTTAGTACTGCTGCACCAAGGACTCCTCCTACAACAACAACAGTCTTTGATGATGAGGATGTTACTATGGCTATGGCTCAGACTTTGATAAAGATGAAGGAAGAGAAAGCTAAGGAGAAAGGAGTTGTTATTAAAGATGTAGAAGACTCTTCTAGACCTGTCAGATCAATAACTACACTTCAACCTCTTCCAACCATTGATCCTAAAGACAAAGGTAAAGGTATTCTACAGGAGACTGAATCTGTATTGCTACCACTAGAGTTAGTGCTGCTAGTGCACCAGTTACTACTGTTGGTGTAGCTATTAGTATTGTTAAACCTAGAACACCTCCAACAACTACTGCAACTACATTTATAGATGAAGATCTTACCATTGCTCGGACTTTGATAAAGATAAAGGAAGAGAAGACTAAGGATAAAAGAGTTGCTATTAAAGATGTAGAAGATTCTCCTAGACCTATCAAATCCATAACTACACTGCAACCTCTTCCAACTATTGATCCAAAAGACAAAGGTAAAGGTGTGCTGGTTGAAGAAGAACTTGAGAAACCAGAGAAAGTTAAAAGAAGGGATCAAAGGTTAGCTCAAATTGAAAGTGATGCAGAGTTAGCTCAAAGATTACACGAGGAAGAGTTAGCAGAGTTGGACAGAGCATAAAAAGAAAGACAAAAGCAAGAAGAAGCTACTAGTGCTGCTTTAGCTGAAGAGTTTGATGAAATTCAAGCCAGAATAGATGTTATCATGAATCGTTGTAATACTGACAAGAAGAGCAAGAAAAGGTACACAATTAAAGAACAGAGCCAGATTGTCATAGCAAAAAATTCATGGAATGAGAAAGAAACAATTGACAGAGAAAGAGTAGAGGCATAATAGGAACAAAACCACCTACAGAATCAAGTCGGGAGAAAAGGATGATTACTTACCTCAAACCATATGGGTAACTACACTCAATCCAACAAACTAAAGCACAAGAACTTTAAAAGAGTTCAGAAGTTTATATGAATAGAGGGAGAATAGTGGTATTGATGACTTAAGCCTATAGATGATGACAATCAAAACAAGCAGAAAGCACTAAAAGAGACCATAAGAGCAGATTCTGAAGAAGAAAGTTCCAAAGAAACAGAAACCTAGAGAGGAATACTGATGCTGAAAAAGAGGCAGCTTAGAGATCGTATGGATGTAGCTCCAAGGGATGATGTTGATATGGATGTTGAATTCTGGCCACTAAATATCCAATTGTTTGATTGGAAGACATTATATTTTAAATGAAAATATGAGTATTAATCAAAAATCATCAGAGGAAGATGGAAGTTCTCTAAGAATTACACGATTTTAGTGAGATGTTTGATGATTTTGACAGGGACTCAAATATGTGAGATCTACATTAGGTTGGTAAATTGTGAAAGATATGGAGACAACAAGTCAGAAGGATACGGACTTGTTACTTTAGGGAGATATGAAGACTTATTGTGCGCCTAATAAGAAGGTGTGAAATGTGGAGAACAACAGGACTGACAATTGATAAGTGGAGATTGATTAATTTTATGGAGTTCATGTACTCTTGATGACTACTAGAGTTGCTATTTACATGATGATTGTGAGGAAACAATCCTCTAAACTCAAGAATACTTTTAGGATGTTAATACGGAGACTAGAGGTTAGTTATGAAAGTGAGATGGAATTTGAGCTTCTAGATTTTACAAGATCACAACTTCCTAAGTAGAAGAGTGTTTGGATACATCCTCATGATGTCAAGATGCTGATACTAAAGTAACTTGATGATTAACAAGGTGAATATCAAGTTTAGGGGAGGATTGTTGGGAATGAAGCTTCTGAAGATTACTACTATTAGTTTTGGGAAGTTAATATTGCTGGTTCATGATTGTGTGCTGTTGAAGTTTAAAGATAATTAGTCTAATTTTTAGTACTGGCTAGCTATAATAGTCAGTATGCTGCCAGTACATTGTTAGTACTGCCAGTATAGTTAGGATTGTTAGTAAATACTTAGTGTTTTGTTAGTCTTTGTTATAGTTAGTACTTGCTATTGTGATATGCATGAGTTACAATTTGGAATAGATATGCATTATCATTATAGGCATTTTATAAAGCCCATTGGGTTTCCTTAGTGTATAAAAGGAACCTAAGGCATTAGATCAACATTATATCAGTTTTCATAGTTTTTATTGCTTCAAGTTATAAAACCTAACACTATCAAAAGTGTTCGTATTAATATTTAGAGCTTACTGTTTTGGTATATTATTTCTGTGTCTAAACCACTCATTACTGTTATTTCTTTTTAAGTGGTATAAAAAGATTCCGCCAAGTTTAATATCATTCACTCAAAGTTTCAATTTAGTGTCTATGGATTTTATTTCTTCCGGATATTCCATCAAGCTAAGGAGTTCCAGATCTGTTCATTGGGGATAACATTGAACTTCATATGGGATGAAATCATGGAAGAAGCTCAATGATTTACTCATATTGATGGCTCGAATTGCAACCACTGATGGTAATGCTGAGACGGTGCCATTCATATGATGGCAAAGGCTATTAGTGTGTGGTAAATGCTTCATCCAAGGGTTCTTGAACAAATAAGTCATGTGAAACGTAAAACCTATTATTAAACATCTGATGATGATCACATTGTTCCATATCATATTTGATGATTCTTATGTGGAAAATAATGGTTGGTACGTCTGACCATGATTCAAATGATCATGACAAATATCATGAAATTCAATTTGCTAGCATACAATGTTCAAAGAGAAGCTAAAAAATAACAAAACGATTTAAACCATGAGCTTAAAAAGACAAAAGGATGTTGCTACAGGGGAGCTTGGTAGAGTGTAGGATCAGTCAAAATGTTTGAGTAAAAAACAATTCAATGTTCAAAATATAAAGAAAACATGTAAGAGTTATAACGTGAATTACAGAATGATAAGAACACCATTAAGAGATTTTTGAAAGAAAAATTATCGCATTGAAAGTGATTTCTTCAAAATTGAAAATGAAAAGATAATAATTCAAACATGAAACGTCAGTTAGCTAAAAAGGCTTTTAAAAGAGTCGAGAAGATCGGTATTTGAAGATATTTGAGATCTTGAAGAAAAAACCTGAGTTCTCATGATCATATTCTTTACAAAATGGGTCAATCAATTCAAACAATTCACATGCTTGGAAAGACACCAATCAAGTTTATGGATCATTTTCTTAAAGTTGGTTGGGGTTACAAAGAATCCCGAACGTCTCAAGAAGGCCATTAAGCTCCAACTAAAAATGTATTGATGGTGAAAGCTTCTAGTGCTAAATTAGTAATTGATTCACCTGGATTCAGGATGGAAACTTTAGAAGATGCGGAAGAAAGTCGATCTGAAAAGGAGAACAAAATGGTTAAATTAACTATGCAAAATTACATTCGCTTTTATGACAACATGTATTCCTGAACAAAGAAATTTTCTGTGGAAAAAAATATTTTTCAATTCTTTACTTCTACTAATGGTTCTGAGTTCAAAACAACGTAACTTCGAATTTACCAATTCTAAAAATGCCAAAAGAGAGGTAAATTGTTAAAAAATGGTATTGATAATGGGTTTATGGCAATTAAATGGTTATTGACAAGGATTTATAATTACTCTTTTAGAAAGACCGAACAACGTAGATGGATGTCTGGACAGTCAAAACAAAAAAATTCTCTAACAGAGTTTTATAAAAACTGATGTAATTTTGATGTCTGCTTCTTTATCAAAGAAATTTGAAAGAACTTATAGAAGAACTATTGAAGAAGTACAAGAAATGTTAAATATTTTTTGAATGAATGGAAACAGACAGGTGACGGGAAAATCTTCAAAAGAAAATATTATTCCAAAATGAGATTCGATCGACTTTTGGAAGGTATATTTGACAACGTGAAACATTCAAAATTGGTGTGTTCTTTTGTTGAAAGACAGGAAAAATGAGTTGTTAAATGATGAACTTGCAAAAAAGTTCACAGTAACTCCAAAAGATATCCAGCCAATTTTACATCAAAAGGAATCAAAATTCTTTGAACTGTTTTAAGCGATCACAAGACTCAAAGTATTGATTTTTAACTTAAGTACAACATAAAAAAGAGAAAGGAAGAAATGGCATTGTGATGTCTCTTGGAAGTCAAAATTGTCAAAATAAAAGTTGAGAACATGTTGCTAAAATTCTCAAGTGGGATTCCGTTGTTAAAGAAAGAGAAAAATATTAATGATATCAAAAAAGCTTTTTAATTCAATAAAAGCAACAGGATCTCAACATCAAAAAGAGCTTGATGAGTGATTTAACATAGTTAATCAAAAGGACATATGCTTATGCTGATGTGCGTGCTCAGAATCAGGTCTTTTGATAACAATATCTGAATCAAGAATAAGCTTAAAACTTGTTGACAAGGGAAGGAATGTGAATATTAAGTTTGGACAAATATGAGACCTTAGGAACACATCTTTGTGTAACACCATTGCCTAAAAAAAGTAACAATTAAAGGCTATGAAAGTGGTCAAATTCTAAGGTCATGCAGATAGGTCCAAAAACCGCCACTTCAATATTACAACGGACAATGAGCAAGTCAAAAATAAAATGAGAATGTACTTTGCAGAGGAAATGTATAAGATCACAAAAACAGGCAGACACCGAATGTCTAAAAACTCAACCATAAACTGTTTCTATTTCACAGGTGTAGAAAGTTCAATTAGTGTTAGAAGACCAAGTCTTAAGGAATTTTAAGTCGAAGAATAGAGTCTTATAATGAACACTAACGATAGAGTTCTCATATGTTCGGAAGATGTAAGTAGTGTTGGTATAGATTCTAATAAGTATGAAACACTGAATTCGACGATATGTCATGCAAAACCCAAGTGTATTAAATATCCAAGAAATGTTAACTGTGTTAATGTCGGTTTGAATATTGTTTGTGTTTCTTGTGGTCAAGATGTTTTTTTACTTCCTTATGAAAAATGTGTTGCGCCCACCCCCCCCCCCCCCCCCCCCCCCCCACCCCCCCCCCCTCGTTATGCTTTGTCTTGGAATTCTAGGTGTAAAATGACCTTATTCACTACCCCTAATAGCAGCAAAATTAAGAATTTAGGAGCTACTTTTGTAGTTGCGGAAAATCTCGATTAAGCGTTGCTAAGAACCCCAACAGCAACAACTAAGGTCTCCTAGTGCATTATCACTATCTCTTGATTCTAGTCAAAGTAGGACACTTAGCAATTACATGAATAACAAAATTGCAACAAGCAGAAAGTGGCAAAAATGGTTTGAATACCAATAAGGTTTTAATTGGACACCCAAAGGCAACACTGTTCACTCACAGTCAAGTGTGAAAAGGAGTAATACCAGTGTTAAATCTAAATCCAAAACACCGATTACCACTCAGAAATGAGTAGCCAAACTATCCACTCTTCTATCTGTATTTGTTTCATGTAATGCAGGTGATCCAGCTCGTCCTTTGGATTGTTGATAGCGGATGCTCGAAGCATATGACTGGCAATCTTCAACTGCTAAGAAATTTCGTTGAGAAATTCATGGGAACAGTCCGCTTCGGGAATGATCATTTCACTACAATCACTGGATATGGAGATTATCTTCAAGGCAATCTAACGATATGTCACGTGTATTATGTTGAAGGCCTCGAACACAACTTATTTTTGGTTGGACAATTTTGTGATGAAGATGAAGAAGTAGCTTTTCGTTCAAACACCGTGTTTGTCATGTTAGGAATTTAGAGGGTGTGAGTTGCTTACCGGTTTCGTGTTTCAAATCTTTACTCTATTTCTATTTCTGAGATGGCGGCGTCTTCACCCGTGTGCTTAATGTCCTGAGCCACATCAAACCACAATCTTGGTTATGGCACCACAGGCTTTCGCATTTGAATTTTTGGTACTCCAGTAACCTAAACTCACGTCATCGGGACCTAGTTGATGGGTTCCAAAATTTAAGTATAACAAAGATCCACTTATGTTCTGCTTTGTGAAACAAGGCAAAGCAAGGAAAGCTTCACTTCCACAAAATTGGTTCCAAGCACAGGAATCAACTCGAACTACTTCCTAAGGATAGGGGGGCCAATAAGGGTTGTATGTATCAATTGCATAAAATAATTTATCATTAATTCGTTGATGATTATTCTTTAGTATACCTGGATATATTTTCTTCGCACTAAATATGTGGTCCAGATTGATTATCGATTTTCCTTAATCAAGTTTCAAAGGAAGCTAAGGGCTCAATTTTTGAAGATTCAAACTGATACTGGAACCGAATTCAAAAACAAGAAATTACGAGCATTATTATGCAAAGTTAGGTATGGTTCATAAAAGTCATATTTGCTCAAAGCCTCAACAAAATGGTGTTGTTGCTGGACTAAATCGAACATTATCGAGGTCTCGCCTGAAACAAGCTATCTTTTCCAAATCTCATAATTCTTTGGGCCGAAGCTAATGATATTGCTTAGTTTTACCAGAATCGATCTATTGTACGCACCGGTACAATTAGACTCCATATGAGCTGAGTAGAGGAAGAATGAAAACCCAATATTCAATTCTTTCATGTGATTGGATCCTCTTTGCTATCTACAAATGATGATGATGATTTAGGAAACTGAAACCAAAGGCTGACATTGGTCTCTTTATTGGTTATTCTGAGTCATCAAGGGATTTCATATCTTATAACCGGCCAACCGCCGAACCAAAAAGATAATGGAAACGATCCATGTCAAGTTTGATGAAATCACAGCTATGGCTTCTGAATGCAACAATTTAGAACCCAGTCTAAACTGTATGAATTTTCAAGATTCATCAGAAGATTCACAATCTGTGCCTTAAAAACAGACTTGGATAATTTGTTTGGTCCTTTGTATGAAGAATACTATGCGACGAGTTCACAAGAAGTATCAGATAACTCCGTTGTAAATACTCTTGATAATGAAAACACTTCTTCATCATCGTCAATTATCGTTGAAGAAGATGAAGCTCCTCAAATAGTATCCTCATCAATAGAACAATTTGTTATTGAACCAAACTCACCAGTCTTGAAAGCAAATGCTGATGAATTAGTTCAAGAAGACGTTGCAGAATTTGATGGAAATGTGTTCTACAATCCACCTCAAACTCCGATGTTCGAAGAGGCTGAGTCATCTTCAACACTTTAGGATCCATCAATTACGCATGAGTTTCATCAAAAACATCGTTCAAGTGATAGGTAGACTAAGAATCATCCAATTGAACAAGTGATTGGTGATCCCTCAAAAACTGTAATGACAAGAAATTGACTTCAAACCGATGCAGAAGTTTGTATGTATGCACTAACAGTGAGTACAATTGAACCAAAAAATATCAAGGAAGCTATGCTTGATCACATCTGGATTGAATCCATGCAAGATAAGCTTAACCAGTTCAAACGCCTTAATGTTTGTGAACTTGTCGAATGTCCGATTGGCAGAAACATAATCGCAGTCAAATGGATTTGGAAAAACAAGACTGATGTTGAAAACACGGTTATACGAAACAAGTCTTATCTCGTTGCCAAAGGATATGGTCAAGAGGAGGGAAACGATTTTGAGGAATCATTTGCACTGCACCATTCAAGACTCAAAGCTATCAGAAAAATAAAGGCATTACAAGCCGGCTCACAAGAACATTCCAATAATACCAAATGATGTCAGAAACTGCAATTCTAAATGGATTTACTGAAAGAGGAAGATTTTTTCGACAACCCGATGGTTTTCAGATCCAGACTTTCCTAAACACGTCTATTGTCTTAAGAAAAGTTGTATATTATATGGACTTCAAACAACGCCCCGTAGAGCCTGGTATGCACAAAGCTTTCCTCATTCTTAATCGAACACCATTTCACAAAAGTTATTGTAGATCCGACATTGTTTACAAGAAGACACGAGGATGACATTTTATTATTTCATTTCAAATTTTATGTCATGACATAATTTTGGGGTTAACTAAACCATATTTCAACAAGATTTGAAAAACTAATGAAAGATAATTTTGAAATGTCAATGATCGGTGAAATGAAGTTCTTTCTTGGACTTTAGGTTCATCAATCACCCCGCAGAATCTTTTTATGTCAGTCACAAAAACAGACTGATCATCTTAAGAAACATAGTGATGGAAAAATGAACACCATTAGCAACACCACAGGCTACTACCCAAACTCGGATGCAGATTTTACAAGAAACCTAAGTAATAACACTAAAATATGCATAGTATGAAAGGGAGACCTATTGTACATCCAATGCGAGTTGACCAGACATTGCCTTTGCGACATTTTGTATGTTGCGCGTTTATCAAGCACCCCCAACTGAAAACCCCCTTTAAAGAGGTCAAAAGGAATCCTTTGATATCTAAACAAAACCAATTGACAGGGTCTAGGTACTCGAAGGATTCTGGGTTTGAACTAATTGCATATTCAGACGCAAACCATGCAGTGTGACGATGATTGCAAAAGCACATCCGGAGGCATTCAATTTCTGGGAGATAAGCTAGTCAGTTGGTCATCGAAAAAGCAAGATTGTACAACAATGTCAACTGCAAAGTTGAGTACGTATCCTTTATCTACATGCTGTGCTGTAAATCATTTAGGATAAGACGCAACTGCTAACTGCTATACTGTAATAACTCGTTACAACAAGATTCCAATGTACTGTGACTCAAAAAGTGAAATTGCCATATCTTGCAATCCGGTACAACAAACATACAAAACACATTAACAAACCGTTAACACTTTATCATGGAGCATGTTGAAAAATGTACCATTGAAATTTACCTTTGCGGAACGGAATACCAACCTCTTGCTGATCTTTTATACAAAAGCGCCCATCCAAAGAGAAATGTTAATATTAGGTTTACCCAGGATTGGTTAATGCCGATGAAATGACTTTCCAACTGAGTTGGAACGTCTCGCAAAGTTATCTTCTTGACTGTAAGATCATACATCAAAAGGCATTGTACATATTTTTCAAAAACAACATACAAAGTTGAAAATTTTCAAAAACAAGAATTTTTTTTCTTTCACTATTTTTCAAAAATGAATTTTTTTTTGAAAAATACAAAAACCCAAAAATATAACTTAAAGATACAAACACATATCTTCTTCGATCTTCATCATTTTCATGATATTGTATTTCTCAAAAAATGGTTCTTTAAATGCAAAATTAATATATCATGAACTGAGGGGGAGTAAATCATTAAAAAATGTCCTTTCACTGCTAAAATATGTGGTTTGTAATCAAAATCCATTCATAAACAAAGGATTTCTTAAAAACATCTTTCAAAAAATCATCAAGCTTGAAAAAAGTTCAAGTGTGCAAAATTACAAGAAATAACAATCTTTTGAATAAGTTTAATTAGACATTTATTCGAGGGGGAGTTATAAAATTCTAGATTTTCAAACATCTTCTCAAGAATGTTTCAAAAAACTGCAATCTTTTTTTCGATAAAGTTCCTTTAATTAGATATTTTAGTAGAGGGGGAGTAAATACAAATTTTCATGTTAAATCATCATCAGAAAATAAAAATGGTGTTCTCTAAAAAAAGGCAAAATAACTTCGTTTTGAACAAATTTTTATCAAAAAGAAAGAAATTTCAAAAGTAGATAATCGTTCGAGGGGGAGTTATGAAACTTTTTAGTCAAAAACGAGAATTTAACTACAAAATAATTCAAAAAATGTTTGTTTTTAAAAAGTGGTCTAACTCCAAGGGAGAGTTATGAAATTTTTTAAAAATAAAAGTGTACGAAAGTAATTTTGAGGATTTAAAGTGAAAAAAATGAAAACATCAACTTTCGTATGGGTGTTTAATGTTTACGAAAGAAACTTGAGGGTCTGAAATGACAAAGTTCAAAAAGATAACTTTCGTAAGGTTAAAATAGCTTACGTAAGGAAACTTGGAGGACTAAAACTACCAAAAGTGGAAAGTCATTTTCGGAAGTATAAATGCAACAGTTTCATACGCAACCTTATCACTTTGTAAATTGATAAAAAAAAGGGTTTTGTAAATTCTCTGAGCTTTCGTAACAAAGAAACGTGATCTAAATCGTTTTATTGGTTATCTGTGGTTGAAAAACGTAAGAACACGTGATCTATATCATTTATTTGTACTTAATAGTTGATATTAATTGATTGAAATAGGTTTCGTATAGATCTAGGGTTTCGTAAATATGCAAAGTACTTGAAACATGAAATTGATTGAGGCAAAATGTTAATATACATCTTGTGATATGATTAGAATAGATTGATCACAAAAAATATCATTTGTGGATTAAGATCACGAGGTTTCATAACGTTGATATGTTTTGTAACTTTGAGATATTGCTTTTTAACATAAAATTGAGCTTAAACTGTTCATAAGATGATACATAAGCTGTCAATTAAGTCAAAACATTCAGGTTATCAATTTTCCAGTGGAAAATTATGTTTACGAAAGTAATGTCTTAGGTTCCGGTTTCGTATGGACTTATCAATTGGGTTTCGTAAACAGTAATGGTTGGTTTCGTAAATGATATTTTGGGCTTAATATTTGGGTTTTGTAAGGAAAATGGGCTTCAAAATTTGGGTTTCGTAATGAACTATTTTTTTACGGATATTCAAATGGGCTTAATTGTTAAATGAAATGGCATCTTACGAAAACAAATGATAAATTTTGATATAAATTCATATCTTTATATTGATAACTGGAACAAATGGTGAGGATTGAGCAATCTACTAACCATCTAAATATCGTATATAAGAATTTGTTTTGTATAACAAAAAATTTCATTCAAGTGATCAATGATTAAAAAGGAAAATAAAGTGAAAATTCAATTGGGAGCTTCAACTGTTTGTGATCATAAGTTTCTCATGTTTTATCAAAAAGTTCAAAGTTTTGAAAAGATTGTTTCAAAAACTGTTAAAAACGTGATTTATGACTATCTATTGTACATAATTGGGTAAATGGTCTAAGTCATGTCCGGTTTCGGCCGTTTTCTGCATTGAACAAAATGAGGAGTGAGTGGCTTAGTGACCATCCAATTTATGTTTCATTAGATTGGTTGTATAATCATTGTTTTCAGACATCTTTGGAAAACTCGTGTTTTGGAAAACTTATCTTAATTTCTAATCAAAAAGTCGTATCATTGTGTCAGAAAGTGATACTCTTTCACTAAAAGTTTTTAAGAATATAAATTTATACTCTTGGATTTATTAAAAATGGTTGTCACAAACTTATGTTTTTTGCCAAATTGGTATTTTCAAAATCAGAGTATATTTTTATTATTCTTGAAAGAGTATCATTTCACAAATAATTTTTGGTGAGGAAACTCAGAATAGAAAGAGAGATAAAATCCATACGCGAAAAAGCAAATCAAAGTATGTTCGAAAAAGAAATGCTAGAGCATACAAAATGAGACTAAAAGAAAAAGACGAATAAAGCGTATGACATGTGCCCGAAAAAGCAAGAATTGGCACATGAGAAAGAAAATGATCAGAATATGCTCAAAAAGAATTGCCAGAGCATATAAAAATAGACAGAGTGGAAAGAGACAAAATGTTATATAAATGTGTATTACATAAACTTTATCTCATTTCACTAAATCACTTCATGTCGTTATACAGTATTCCACATGCCTCAACAAGTAATTCGTGCTGCTCAACTTGTTCCAAGAGTTCATACAATCGGGAGATGCAACAATTACGCGGTGCTGCACAGTATT
>BQNB010159552.1:0-14899 GCA_026074375.1 Tanacetum coccineum | reverse complement strand
CACGAATTAATCTAAATAATTTATTTTAAATGTTTGAATTTAGTTCTTAAAAACCGGATATTTCCCCTACACTTATTTTGTTGCAAAATCCCTTTGATTGCAAATAAGATGAAGTTACAAAATAACAAAGCATGATTACAAAATGATTCAAACATAATAAAATAAACAATAATGAATTGAAACACAAGACATTCCTAATATGCGGGAAAAATAAATATTGGGTTGCCTCTTAAAAAGCACTTTTCTTTATTTACGAGTCTTGTAGCTAGACTTAAAATCACACTCTAAGTGTCATAAAAGTGGTCCAAGTCGCTGATTTCCCTTGGACTTTCTCTTTCGGAGAGCTTCCTAGTGGTGGGGATTGATTGTAGGGTTTTGGTAAACTCCTCTCCATCTGGGTCAATCAGTCTAATCTTGGCATGCCATGCGCCATCTTTGTTTTTGGGTGGTTTGTCCTAGTTAATTGGGTTTTTAATTAAGTCCTCCGAATCCCACATATTACTTTTAAGGTTAATGGGTATGGCTCCTAAAAATTCTACCATTCTTCTAAACGCTAGGACATCCTTAAAAGGATTGAGTTCAACATCTCTAGCAATTTCCTATTCTCTGGGTAAATGGCAGTCTAAGAAGTCCTTCCTAGCATAGTAAGGGGTTTGTGCACCTACTCCATCTGAGCTAGGCTGTGGATTATATGATTCCATTTTTCCAAGCGTGGTCCAATATGGAGCTTCCTCTTCTCCTAGATCGACTCCTTTTACTCTAAATACCGATCTAGTGATCCCTTCTCCTACCGCTATTTTGGCTTTTCTATAGTCTATAACTGCGTTGGCGGTAGCTAGGAATCCTCTTCCTACTAGCAAAAGGGTTTTGGGGTCCTTCTTCATATCGATGACGTAGAAATCATTTAAAAGTTTTAGTTTTCCTTTGTGGACCTCTACGTCTTTAACAATTCCAACGGGATAGGATTTGGTTCCGTTAGCCAACCTGAAGATATGGTTAGTGTCACAACCGTTACTTGAGCAGATTAGTCAAACCGTTAGAGTTGACAAAAGTGTTTATATATGTTATAATTGAGTGCTTATGTGACCTTATTTGGGTATTTGATATCAATCCATGATGCGTGTTCATCTTATTGAGATTGAGTTGTGGTTTTGGTAGCTATTTTATTTCGTTCACATTTTGTGACAATGGAAATGATAGCATGGTTTTATGCGTTATTTTATTCGGTGAATAATTGTAGTATGAGCGTAAAGAGAATGTAGTGTATTCTTAGGAATGAATTAAGTCATAGTATTTAAGTTAATTAAGCATAGGTCTTTCTAATTTAGGAAAGTAATTTATGAAATAAAATTTATAAATAGTAAGTTTAAAACTAGTTTTTATTTAAAAGATTTACTAAATTAATAAAGGGTTTTTATAAAAATAACAAAATAAGGGTAAATATACATTTAATAATTATTTAAAAAAATAAAAAATATATATATTAATAGGGGCTGGTTAAGAGAAAAAAAAGGAAAAGAAAGAGTTTTAGTATAAAACAAATTAGTTTTAGATAAGGATTAGGAAATTAGGTATAGGCTATAAATACAAATTTTGGTCTTCCCCTTCCCTGTTCTTTTGTTCGACCGAAACCCCAAGCAGAGAAGAGAAAAAAATATTTTTTTATCAAGAATAAAGGTGTTGATTCGTGTGTACTCGAGTAAAAGGTTTTAGGTATGATTTCAATTAAGTTCTTATTTAATTCTTCTTATATTAGTAACATTAATTGGTGAAATTAGGGTTTCATTAAAATTCAGTAAACATGTTTAGTTGATCATTAATAATCAATTAGGATGTAATTAATAGTGTTTGGATGCGTTTGGTTAGGTTTAGTTGTTAAATTCAGAATTAAAACTGGGCAGATTTTTAGGTCATCTTGTAAGTGTCATAACTTGGTCATACGGATAGCTTTTATTGATTTTCTTGAACCAAAAAATAACTACAGAGAGTCTACTTTCCAACCCTATTGTTCATGAATTAAAAGTTAGTGGAAGTCAGTCAAAATAATTTTACAAGATTCTTTGTCAAATCTGAGTTTTTGGGGCAGATTCTGGTTTGTGTTTGTGAGGTCAAAAACCATATCAAAACATCTTTTTAATTAATGTGATTGCTACTATAGCAAGTTCATGATGTGTATGATTTTCTAGATTTTTTTTAGAATTTTTCTAAGTGTTTAGATGTGTCTGGTCAAGCTAAACTTTTTGATGGTCGAATCAGATCCGAATTTGAGAACTTTGTGATGTTGAATATTTATAAAATAGTTAGGCTTAATATTATTTTTTCTAAAAATCACGGTAGTTCATAACCCACTGGGAATGTAGTGAATGAAAGGAGGAAATCTAATTTGATCCGTTAGTAATTAATTTGTAGTCATAAAGTGACTACAAAATTCTGCCGAAAAACTAGAAAACTCAAATAAGGGATTTAGGAGTATTAGTGTATAAATAAGGCATGGGAAGTATGGTAAAGGGTTTTAAACATAATATAAACATGGTAGTTCATCAATTGATTGTTACATCATCTTGGGCATTTAGCCTAATTGTGTGTAACATGTGTTTTATTTGTGTTTAGTTGATTTCGAGGAATTTGTGAAGTAGCTGTGCATTAGGTGAGTTTCATAGTCCCATTTTTCTGTTTTTATATTAGGATGGAAATGATGAAAGTATTTTGAAATGTTCTATTGCTGTAATTATGTGTTTTAATTACGTATGGAAATTACATGACTATTATATGACTATGTGATACATGTTGATATTGATTTAGGATCGGATAGGTACGCCTACTCAGTGTTATTTGTGGTATTGATTTGGGATCGTATGAGTACACCTACTCAGTGTTGGTTATGGTACCATGGGATTGGATGGGTACGCCTACCCAATGTGATATGTTTGTGTGGTACATTTTGGGTGAGCTTGGTTACTTATAGTGCCAGCTATTCTAAGCCTGAATGTGTAATTAATTAAGTGAATGTATAGATATGATTTTGTTGCATGCTAGCATAGGATCATGATAGTTCATTATTGTCCTACCTTGTTTTGTTAATCACAGTGCAAAAGAGTTTAATTGTATATCTAAAACCTATGACTCTCACCAACATATTTGTTGACATTTTTAGCATCATTTTCAGGTGAGATCTTGAGGAAAGTGAAGTTAGGAAGCTTGGCTAGTGAGACCGTAGGCTTGCATGCGGTGTTTATCTCCTATTTTTCATATCCTACTTTGAATGTTGATTGAATGTTTTAGGTTTTTGGGATATTTTGTTTATGTCTTTGTATTAGAGTGACTCTTTTACCTCAATACAAGACTCCTTTTTCTTGTGTTAGGTATTGTCATGACACTTTGTATCCATTTATGTTTTGATTAATGCATTATAGTTCTCTCTATTGTTGACATCATTGTGTTGTGATGATACCCATGATGTTATGCCTCGTGTTTCCGCCTTGGTATCAGAGCCATTAGTTATAGAGAAGTAGGTGGTTTGACCTAGACTATAACCTAGGAGTCCTTCATATAGTTGCATAATAGGAACTACGTTTATATACTTTTCATTTTCTTTCTTTTCTTTAAGTTTTATCTCGACCTACGGGCTACTCGATATCAAAAGGTTTAGAGGAGGAGCCAATTAAGGAGGAGCCTCTTGAGGAACCGAAGGAGGAAAGGTAGTTAGAAGAGTCGGATAAGGAGACCGACTCAGATCTCTTGTCGGATGCTCGTAGCAGGCCTGGACCTGCGGAGTCGGGTGAATTTTGCGAAAGGAAAGTCAAACCCAAGCGAGGCCCAGCATAAGCTTATTCCGTCTTTTACCTTGACATATTGCTATTATCGATGATTTCTTTCAGATATTTCGTGTTTTTGGGCACTATGAGGCTTTTGTTTTCTTTCGTTTTCAATTTTAATTTTATATAAATAAGTATTTCTTTGATGGAGCATTGTGGTTGTGTTATATTAGTCGTATAAGATTTGCTACGTAATATATGTGCGTTATAATTAAGATGTGTAGTCTTGGAAGTAAGTATACGTGTGAATAGATGCAATTATAATTATGTTGGCCAACATAATTATAAAGGCATCACACACATAGACTTGTGACCATGATTGCATTGATCAGTGTTTGTTTATAAGCTGGTAGTGTAATATGTTATGATATGTGTGATCATGATAAGGATGGTTGTATAGTTATGGAATCCCTCTTTTACCTAATGAGCGATTATGTTAGGCTCAGTTGTGTAGATAGTAAGTTTCCCTTCTATCTAACGGTTGCTGATACCCTGGATACCTGTTAGTACTATTATTACGATATTTGAGTTTATTCGTCTGCTCAATTGTTTGCTCGGATATATAACCCTCATTTTAGCATTCCTTGTTTGTACCATGTCGGTATGGATGATCTAACTTTTTTATTCAACGTCTTGATGAATATTGGTTGTTCGGATCTGCTTCTTTGGATATTGGTACGTTTTATTGGTTCTTTCGTTGTACTGATTACTCGTATGAGTATCAAAATTTTCTTTTAAGCACTAATTGTTTCTAACATATTAGTGCGGATTATTACTCCGTTCTTTATATATCCTTTGGTTTTCGTAACATGTTGCAGCATGTTAGTATCGACGCTTTTCAATGGTTGTTCTTTTGATCGTGAGTACGGATGAGTCTTTATGTTCTTCCCTTTTGGTTTGTAATGTCTTTGTATGAATTTCTCTTGTGCGTGTTCGCTTCACTGTTATTCTGACTATATGGTTCTTGGTACTTTCTTTCGCTTTTAAACAATAAAATTGTGTTAGAGTCTTTACGGTATTTTGCAATCCCATTCGGTATTACGATGTCCCTTGTTTGAGTAACATATTTTATATTAATGTCGAGTTATGAAAATCCTTTTGAAGTATATCTTGATGGTGTTTAGGGAAAACTATTCTTGAAATGATTTTATGAATATGTTGTGATAAGCGCTTTTATATGACTGTCTCTTTATTTTTATGAAAACTACGTTTACAATGATATTTATGAAAACAATGTGATATTGGTTGAGTGTCAAAACTATGTTTAAGATAATCTTTACATTTTTTATAAGTTTGCTTTTGATAAATTATATTTTATGAAAAGTAGGTTTAAAATGATTTATATTGGTAAAATGCGATACACTTTTTTTATAACCATCTCTTGATTTTTTTAGAAAACCATGTTTAAAATGATTTTTTTAAAAAGATTATATTTAAGATGATATTTTATATATATTTAAAATAAATTTTTTTTATTTAAACGTTTGTCTTTATTGTTTCAAAAATGAATTTTTTTTTAAATAGTATTTAGTTGGTTCTTTCGAGTAAAGTCGAATTATTGGTATAAGAATTCTATCTTTTTCATTTAGTAGCTGATGCCTTAAGTAGGAAAGAGCGAGTGAAATCTAAACGTGTACGAGCAATGGCTATGATCATTCAGTCCGGAGTTAAAAGAATGATATTGGCAGCCCAGAGTGAGGCGTTCAAGCAAGAGAATGCGCCAGCAGAAAGGTTACACGGTTTGGACCAGTAGATGGAAAGGAAAGAAGATAAGAGTTTATACTTTATGGATCGCATATGGGTTCCGTTAGTAGGAGGTGTGAGAACTATGATCATGGACGAATCTCATAAGACTAGGTACTCTGTGCATCCGGGAGCGGATAAGATGTACCATGATCTTCGAGATATTTATTGGTGGTTGGGTATGAAGAGGGATATCGCTACGTATGTTAGCAAATGTTTAACTTGTTCGAAAGTGAAGGCTAAGCATCAAAGGCCTTCGGGTTTATTGCAACAACCAAAGATACCCGAGTGGAAATGAGATAGCATCACTATGGATTTTATCACAAAGTTACCTATGTCGAAGAGTGGGCATGATACTATATGGGTAGTAGTCGACAGACTGACCAAGTCAGCTCATTTTCTGGCGACACGTGAGGATTACAGTATGGAGAAGTTGGCAAGGTTGGTACCATCAGATGACGATCGTTAGCACGGCTGGAGTTGCTGTGTTCAATTTATTTTGGATCGAGATGGACGGTTTACATCACATTTCTGGCAAACATTATAGAAATCCTTAGGGACGCGATTGGATATGAGTACGGCTTATCATCCTCAGACGGATGGACAAAGTGAGTGTACAATTCAGACATTGGAGGATATGTTAAGAGCGTGTGTGATCGACTTTGGTGGTAGTTGGGATGTTCACCTACCGTTAGCTGAATTTTCTTATAATAATAGTTATCATTTGAGTATTAGATGTGCTCCGTTTGAAGCACTGTATGGAAGGAAATGTAGGTCGCCCGTACTATGGGCTGAAATTAGAGAAAGCAGGTTGATTGGACCGGAATTGGTGCAAGAGATGACTGATAAGGTAGTCTTGATAAAGGAAAAGCTCAAAGCGGCGAGAGATCGTCAAAAGAGCTACGATGATAATAGGCGCAAGCCACTAGAGTTTGAGGTTGGGGATCGAGTGTTACTGAAGGTGTCGCCTTGGAAAGGCGTGATATGGTTTGGGAAAAAAAAGGTAAGTTAGCACCGAGGTATGTAGGACCATTTGAAATCCTTGAAAGGATCGGCCCTGTAGCTTATCGGTTAAGATTGCCCGAAGAGTTGAGTAGCGTGCACGACACATTTCATGTGTCGAATTTGAAGAAGTGTTTGGCGGATGCAAATCTGCATGTGCCACTAGACGAGATCAAGATTGACAAAACCCTTCGTTTTGTTGAGGGACCCGTAAAAATTATGGACCGTGAGGTTAAGAGTTTGAAACGTAGTAAGATTCCAATCGTTAAAGTTCGTTGGAATTCAAAGCGTGGCCTTGAGTTACGTGTGAACATGAGACCATATGAAGCTAAGTTTATTCCTCGATTGTTTGTTGACTGTGTGTTGAACCTACTAGTTAAATTTCGGGACGAAATTTCCTTAAGGAGGGGATACTGTGACAATCGTGACTTGAACAGGTTAGTCAAATTGTTAGAGCTGACTAAAGTATTTGTATGTGTTATAATTGAGTGCTTATGTGACCTTATATGAGTATTTGATTTCAATCCGTGATACGGTGACATCTTATTATGATGAGGTTGTTTGGTTTTGGGAGCTATTTCATTTCTGTCAATTTTGTGACAATGGAAATGATAAAATGGGATTTATGCAGTTATCGTTTTATGTGGTGTATAATTGTAGTATGGGCGTTAAAGAGAATGTTGTGTATTCTTAGGAAGAAAATTAAGTATAGTATTTATGTTAATGTAGCGTTAGGTATTTCTAATTTAGGATGTTAATTTATGAAATGTGAAATTTATAAATAGTAAGTTTATAATTAGTTTTTATTTAAAAGGTTTACTAAATTAATAAAGGGTTTTTATAAAAAATAACAAAATAAGGGTAAATATACATTTAAGAATAATTAAAAAAAACCAAATATTTAATAGGGGGCCGGTTAAGAGAAAAAAAAGGGAAAAAAGAGTTTAAGTAGGAAACAAATTAGTATCAGATAAGGATTAGGGATTAGATATAGCCTATAAATACAAAATCTAGTCCTCCCCATCCTTTGATCTTTTGTTCGACCGAAACCTCAAGAGAAGAGAAAAAAATATTTTTTTATCACGAATAAAGGTGTTGATTCGTGTGTACTCGGGTGAAAGGTTTAGGTATGATTTTAATTAAGTTCTTGTTTAATTTTTCTTATATTAGTCACATTTATTTTGTGGAATTAGGGTTTCATTAAAATTCAGTAAATATGTTTAGATGATCTTTAATAATAAATTAGGATGTAATTAATAGTGTTTGGATGCGTTTGGTTAGGTTTAGATGTTGTTAAATTCGGAATTAAAACTGGGCAGATTTTTAGGTCATCTTGTAAGTGTAATAACTTGGTCATACGGATAGATTTTATTGATATTTTTGAGCCTAAAATTAACTACGAAGAGTCAACATTTCAACCCCCGTTGGTTTTATGAATTTAAAGTGAGTGGGAAGAAAGTAATAATAATGTTATTAAGATAAGTTGTCAATTTCTGAGTTTAGGGTATATTCTGGGTTGTATTTATGAGGTTAAAACCATATCAAAACGTCTTTTTAATTGATAGGATTGCTGCTGTAGTAAGTTCATGATGTTTATGATTTTCTAGAATTTTTGTAGAATTTTCCTAAGTGTTTAAATGGGTCTGATCAAGCTAAACTTTTTGATAGTCGAATCAGATCCGAATTTGAGTACTTTGTGATGTTGAATTTTTATAAAATAGTTAGGCTCAATATTATTTTTTCTAAAAAATCACAGTAGTTCATAACCCATTGGGAAGGAAGGGAATGCAGTAGGGAGAGTCAATTTGATGATTTAGTATATTATTTGTAGTCATGAAGTGACTATAAAATTATGCCGAAAAGCTAAAAAACTCAAATAAATGGATTAAGGGTATTATGATATAAGTAAGGTATGTGAAGTGTGGTAAAGGGGTTTATAATCATAATGTAGACATAGTAGTCCATCAATTGATTGTTACATCGTCTTGGGCATTTAGCCTAATCGCGTGTAACACGTGTTTTATTTGTGTTTAGTTGATTTCGAGGAATTTGTGAAGTATCTGTGCATCAGGTGAGCTTCATAGTCCTATTTTTCTGTTTTTAAATTAGGATGGAAATGACACAAATGTTTTGAAATGTTTCATGCTGTGATTATGTGTTTTAATTGCGTATGGACATTACATGACTATTATATGACTATGTGTTACATGTGTTATTTGGGATCGGATGAGTACGCCTACTCGGTGTGATTTGTGATATTGATTGGGATCGGATGAGTACGCCTACTCAGTGTGATTAGTGATATTGAATGGGATCGGATGAGTACGCCTACTCAGTGATACTTATGGTATCTATTTGAGATCGGATGAGTACGCCTACTCAGTTTTGGATATGTTTATGGATCGGATGGGTACGCCTATCCAGTGTGTTTAGATCGGATAGGTACGTGATATGTGCTTAAACACATATCTTTTATTTCTTATTATTTTGCTAAAAAAAGGCCAATAATGACCCAATAATACATGAAAAAAATGCTTCTTATGTGTGTTTTTGTACACTTTGTTGTCAGTTGCAGTAAACTTTGGGGGGGGGGTTTTTTGGTGTGGGTAACATATTCAACCCAAAAGAAACAAAAAATAATTTGGCCAAAATGGACACAAAAACAAACGAGCACGGGGGGGGAGAATGGGGAAAAAAAAGAGCGCACAAAGTTTCAGCTGAAGGCATATTTTATCTTTATGGGCCAACCCCGATACCTATTTTATGGGCCGTCAGCCACCCATTAAGATTTATATCTTAACAATCTTTAAAAACTTAAAAATCCTTAAACCCATTTGTCCCTATCCATAGTCCATAATGCCCATCAATGAGCCCAAGTCAAAGCCCAATTCTACCATGGTCAATGTCATGTTTATAACCACACAGGAGTCAAACAAAGTTTTAATATATTAAAAAAATACTATTTCTACCATCTCCCTCTTTTACCTCCTTTAAACAGATGTATCAAATAACCTATGGTAAAACAATTCAACCCGCACCCCTGCTTCTAGTAGTAAACACTCCTTCTTTAAACACGTCTGACATTCTCTATAAGCCACACTGGCGTTCCTCCAGCCTCATATTGGCTATTATACGTGGAGAAATATCAAAGGCTCAGATTGATGGATTAGGAATCAAGGGTTGGGATGGCAGCTTGGGAACACTCCTGAAGATCTAGATCCTTCTCTCGTTAACTATAAATAGTAGAGGATTTCACACAGAGAGAATATCGCAATCCCTCACTCTCTTATTGGTTGTTGATACGTGGCTATATGATCGAGGGCTCAGATTTGATTGGTATGATCTAAGGGTTTAGAGTGAAGGGTTGGAGACGCTCCTAGAGGTTCTGGATCCTTCCCCTCCTCACTATAAATAGAGGAGAAAGCTCACACAAGAAATCATCTAGCTTAGCGTAGTTTATAAGTAGTGTAGCTTATTTAGCTTTTTAGAAGCTTATTGTATTTTTAGCTTAATGTCTTTTTTAATGTAATTTTCCTTTCCAAAAGCTTGTAATCCTTTTCGTATTAATAAAAGTTAAGATTCTATTCAATTTTGTTAAATTATGTTTTACTTTTATGCAACCATGGTTTAAATATGTTTAAGCTAATAAGTCTCATTAAGCTCTTTCTACTACTTAAACTTGCTCAAATTTAGTTAAGCCTAAAAAGCTTAATTGAATAAGGTTTTAATTTCAAAATTACCACAAAAAGTCAGTTTAAGCTATTTTGGATGATAAGCCATAAATGGATAGGCTTATGGTGTTTACCAACTTGTTTTAAACAAGCTGGAGCTTGTTGATATGCTCTAAGAGCAATTCTGTCCTTGTTTAGAGCAAAGGACCATGGTTAGTTTACTTTTACTCTTTATAGCTTAAATTCATTTCCTAGCTTATTTACTTGCTTAATATGCATAATTTTGCTTAATTTGTGCTTATTGTTGCTTATATGTGCTTCTTATTCTTAATGTTAGCTTAATATGTTTAGTTGGTAGCTTAGAAGTAGTCTCGTTTAAGTTTTAGTTTAAACTGCCCATTTAAGAGTTAAATCTGCTTATTGTTATAGCTTATTAGATTATGCTTATTTGTCCTTACTTTGTGCTTATTTGTCATCTAATATCTTAGTGCTTAATCTGTTTTCAAAATTCAAAGCTTATTTAAGTCTATCTTGGCTTAAAAAAGATTTTCAAATTCTTAAAGGGGTGTTTGGGATAAGGTTTTTAAAATGCTAAAACAAGGTTGCAGTCTGTATTTGGTTTTTAAGTAAGTTTCATAATCTCTCATTATGTCTAAAGATTAGTTTTAATAAGTTTTAAATTAGTTTTATTAAGTTTTCAAGTTAGTTGCATCAAAATCCGAAGGTCTGCTAGTCTAGAGTAGTTTAAACTGCTTATTCATTTAAGCCTCTTTATAATCTTTTTGAAATGATATTTTTGTGCTTAAAATGAGTTTCTAATGCATCTTCACAAATCTATTTTGATTTATTTAACTAGGGAATAGTCTTTTAAAGGTTTTGGTTAAAAAACAGTCAAGTAGTGTAGTAATGGTTTAAGCTTAAGGGTCTGAGTTTGTAGATCTTTTAAGGGTTAAATTCTTAGCTTAATATAGGTTAATTTTTGTTTCATTTAGCTCATTTAAGTCTATATTTAATCTGTTTTTAGTTCTTGAATTGCTAAAAGTCTGTTTGTGTCTTATTTATAAGTTGTAAAAAGCCTTTTTCTTCAAAAAGCCAAAAAACCAAGTAGGGTATGCTGTCATTTTCAATTGCCCTTTTTCTAGCTTATTTCTTTTCCTTTTTGCTTAATCTTAGCTTAAATGTATTCTTTAAGTCCCAATCTCTATCTGTTTCATTGTTTTAGCTTTTACATTTTTCTTATTAGTTCAATAAGTTAGTTCAAAAAGTGTGAAAAGAGTCCTTAGAACCCATTCTTGAGTCTGCTGTCTTTATTGCTTTTTAATGTTTTTCAGCTTATTTGTTCTGCTTATTTTTAATCTTCTAAGATAATTAGGTCTAGCTCATCAACTGTTTTCAGCTTATTTGTTCTCATATGTGCTTATCGTATCTAAAATGTCCAAACAGTTTTAGCAAATAATCATATCTTAAATTTTCAAAACTGTCCCTTTTTAAGTAGCTTTTTCTAGCTTATTATTAGGATCTGTCAAAAAGTGCCTTTATTAAAGTTTCTTATTTTGTCTAAAGTTTAGCTTTTTTAAAAAGAAAAAGAAAAAAAAATTACAAAAAGAAAGGCCACAGGGTTCGAACCTGTGACCTTCCCTTCACACACACAACACCTCAACCAACTGCACTAGGGTCTTTTTTATTTATAACTTTGCACCATTTAATTGTTATAGTCATTTTAGAATTAGCTTATTTAGCTTATTTGAATTTTCGTGGCTTATCTGTAACAGCTTATTTAGTAGTTTTTCTTTATAAACCTTCTTTTTAGCTTATAGAATTTTTATAAATTTTCTTAAGATTTAGTTTAATATTTTTAATTTCGTTTTTAGTATAATTTAGTTTAAAAAGTAATTTTAAATAGTTTAAGAATTCAAAAAAAATATTTTCTTTATTTCAAAAATTAGTTTAATACCTTTTAGCTTAAGAATTTTGTATTTTGAGTTTTTAGAGTTTTATTTTATCTCATTTGGTTATTTAGTTTTTTCCAATTTTCTTTAATTGCTTTTAAATGTCAATTAAATTTTAATTTGTTTTAAATATCATTATGTTTTTAATTTACCTTTATTTTTAGTCTAGCTTGTCTTTATTTGTTTTCCCTTTGCGTTATTAGTTTTAGAATTCAGATCCAAAACTTAAATGATAATCAAGCTCGATTCGCGATATGAACGTGAATTTCCATTCACCTCTCACCGAAGAGAACGATACCCATGTTGATTACTTATTATTCTTTCCTAAGAATAATTTGTATGATACTTTACTTACGTATATGTATTATATATATTATATTAAGAGGGGTTATTGTACGAACATCAAAATGGCGCCGCTGCCAGGGAGAGGTGTAGCGATTTTTGCGGGATTGTTTGTATTCGAGCCTTGAAGATCCTTTCCCCGTGAAAGTTTTTGTTTTATTCTATATAAAAATACAAAAATATTTTACACTTCTATTCTTATTTTCTTTTATTTTAATATTGAAAATAATCATTTGTTAATTGTCGTTTCGGCTCATCTTTAGTTAACAAACTATAAGAGAGGTATAAGGAGGGTCGATCCTACGAACCTCGAACAAAAAGGAGAAGGTTTTTAAAAAGCTTCGCACTTACCCGCTCCTCCGCTTCTTTGTGCGTTTTCTAAAGAGCTACCGTACACCTTTGACTTTCGGTTACCAAAAATATTTTTCTTTCTTATTTTTATTTCTTTTCCTTATGTATTATTTGAAAATTCTATAAATATTCTTCTCTGTCCTCTTATTCATTTAATTCTTATTCTATTTACCTTCTTATCCGATAATTTTTAAAATGTCTTGGTTTTCAAGATACTTGTGGTGTGAAGGTCCGTTTAATGGTGGAAATTGTCGGCGTTGTACCAATGTGTGTTTCGGAGACGATTTTGTCCGTAACCCCGATCCCATTTCAAATGATGAAACACCCGATTTTTCCTACCCACCTCCACAACCCCAAACATCTTCGCTCAACCAGTTTCATTGTTTTCATTATAAAGATCCGTTAGAAGAAGGTGAACGTTGTCAATGGTGTACTTGCAAGTGGTGTGGATATGGTCTTAGAGAAGGATCTTGTTGGATTTATCCTTCAAGAGATGAAAATTCATCCATTGATGCTCCTAACTCTTTCAATGATCTTACAAACGTTTTCACCCACCCTCCACAGCCCCAGTACGAGACATACTTGTGTGAGTTATGTGGGAACGATTCGCACTATGGTTATGATTGTCCACCACTGTTCTCGCTTGTCTATAAGCAGGAACCGTGCTACAATTAAAACTTTGGTGATAATTATTATCCACAAAATTCACCGAGTTTTCCACAACAATATCCTTGCTGTGAAAACTATGGGGGTCCTCAAGAAAGTTTTCAATGTCAACCGATGAATCAAAACCACTTTGAGCATAACTCTAACTATTCAAGTTTTGACCAACCCCCACAGTATTCCATCGATCATCAAGAAGACCTTAATCAGCAATGGATAAGTGATGTGCATGTTAGATGGGATAAAATAGAAGAATCACAGAATGAACTTCTCAACATGGTGCAATCATTTTGTGAAGTGGTAATTAAACAAAAGCAAGTGGCTAATATCGATCAATCACCTTCTCAAGAAATGAGTATCCAAGAAATGGAGGATCTGAAGCAACAGTATTTAGATGAAATGCTAAGTTTGAGTAATCAAATTCAGATTAAAGATTATCGAAATGAAAAAATAGATATTTATTATAAAAGGGAATGTGAAATTATGATTAATGAGCTTAAGGGAAAATTCAATGGAATGAGTATTGAAATTAATAAAAAGAAAGAGCTTTAGCAACTTGAGCATGCGGCTAATCTTAGTACTTATACTACTGAGCCTTCGTGAAGTTTCAATTCTTTTTATGATGACGAGGAAAGTACTATTCCTTTGAATGAAATTGTTTCTCAAATACCTCCGTCTATTGCAATCACACCTGTTTTACCAACTTTGGAGCCTGAGGACTCTCTCATCATAGGGGATGAGGATCTTAGCACTATTCTTGAAAAGGAATCAGATGAATTCATAAAGTCTAGTGTTGAGAACCTTGTTCCAATCCTAAGTGAGTCCGAGGATACATCCGGGAGTGATAGTGATTATGATTTACCTTCATGTGATGATTTCTATCCCATTAACGGTTCTGAGGATAAATCTGTGACTTTCTCTAACCCTCTCTTTGATTCAAATGATGATTTTACCTCTAGTAATGACGAGTCACTATCCGATGAGGACGCTCTAGAAGATACTATTAAAATTTACTCGAACCCTCTTTTTGAATTCGATGACAAATACATCTCTAGTGACGTAAATCCTCTTTTTGATGAGGTGATAGAGAACATCGAGAGTAAGGACTCTTATGTTTCTAACCTTGATGAGCCGGCTTTGTTAGTCACACCTCTTTCCGATGCTAATAAGGATAAGTGTTTCGACCCAGGAGGCGAAATTAATGAGATCAATGTTTTTCTAGATATTGATGTTTCTACAGATATTGAGGACGGTTATCATGATTCGGAGGGAGATATAATCTATCTTGAGAGTTTGCTATTTTATAACACTATCCCTAATCTCCCTCCCGATGTGTTTTTAGATCATGACCCAAAAAACTTAA